>JAQOWM010000769.1:192500-215000 GCA_029041755.1 Resseliella maxima
AATCGAAATTATTGCCGGCGGCCAGTAATTATTCTACATTATTATTTTGCTTGCGCTTTTTTAAATGAAATATGCTATCAATTGGAGAATCGGACAGTATGAAGGTAACGACAGTAATGCCAAGCATATCAACTATGTTTATAATGAGGTGGTAGCGCCAGAAGCCTGAGTCGACCAGAAATGACATCGAATGCTTCAAGCCAAAAAAACAACTTAATATACAAATTTTGCTGCCATTGTCTCAATTTTGAATGAAATTGTGGACGCTGAAAAAGGCTAACAAACAACATTGGATGATCGGTCGGTCGGCCGGTCAGTTCATTGCAAAAAATCCTTTTTGAAAAAACGTTTTCAAGCGATGTGTATACACTTTGAGAAAAACGAAGCCTTCAGCAAAATGTTTTGTCACACAAATCGATAGGCCCATTTTAATGTCATCAATGTCCTACTATTTGATATAATATCATTAAAAATTCTTGTTTTTTTTTTCGGCATATTTCTAGAATTTTTTTGGTGCAATTTCAACGTGGGAAAACACCGTACAACTCCTTTTATTGCATATTTTTTTCCCTCGACGATGACAGAGAAAACGAAATACACACAAAAGAATAAACAAACAATGAAAAAAAAAACAACAACAACAACCAGCACCGAAATAAAGGGGAGGGCAGACATTAATATAATTATGTAATGTTTTGTTAGCACTACTCGACAACTGATGAAAGTCATAGAATTCCATTGAAAAGTGCAAACTCATAAATGCCACCGTATTTTTTTTTTTTTTGGTTCAATGGTTATTTTTCGTTTTATTTTTTCGTTGTCATTCATAATATTCATATGTGGTGAATTATGAATCTTGTTGGCGCTCTGATCGATACAATTCATTTGCGTCAATTTAGTGGTTTTGGTAAGGTGTTGATATCGATTAACTTGCAAACTCATTTCATTGATGAGCAAAAATATGCTAAATAAAAACTGAGACATTTTCATATTTTGCGAAATTTTTAGCTAAAATTTTAAACCTTGAAATATCAATCATCATCAATAAGTCATTCATCAGTCTACCATGGAGCAATTTGTGAGGGATTTACAATTTTGACTTCATTTTTAAACGAAAATGTCTTCGTTTAAGAGTTTTACAATCATGAAAAATATGACTTTCTGTGTACATAATCGAGTAACCATCAGTTTATTGTGTTTAATGCTTTTGAATTATTATTTGATGTAATATATCCATTAACTAAAGGTGATATAATTATAGCTTCGATTTCTTGGATTTCTTTGATTCATGCAACATAGATTTGATAACGTTGAAACAATGTTCATTTAATTAACATCGATACGTAGATAAATTATGTGTATATTTTTGTGTAATCGATGTGTTTTACAACAAACGTAGGTGTTCCATTACATAATAAACGTGATGTCAAATAGTCAATCGGTTTCGTGCGTTTTATATCATTTAATTTTCAATTAATGAACATTACATGATATTTAGGGGCAAAAAAAAAAAAAAAAAACAAAACAAAATTTACGTAATTGAATTTGTGATTCAGATCTTAATAACAGTTTTATTGCCATTTGATTATTGGTCGAATTTTGATGTATTTAAATTGTAATTTTGTTTGATTTTCACTAGATTATCCAGGAGAATAATGAAGAGAAAAAAAAAATTGTAAAAGGAATTATGACAATATTTTCCATATCTACAGTAATCAATCATATGAAAATGTGGTCAATTTGTTTGTCTAATTGAAAAAGCATTGCCAATATGTTTATCAGAAAATGTTGATTTAGGAATTGGTAATTTACCATCATGCCATAGTTCAATGACTAATACAATAACAAATCGTCATGAATCAATTTTGTTTTGCTGGCTGTTGTTTTTTGCTGTTTTTATTCTTCTCTCTCACCCTCTCTCTCTCTCTCTCTCTCTCTCTCTCTCCCTCTTTCTCTCCCTCTCTCTCTCTCTCTCTCTCTCTCTCTCTCTCTCTCTCTCTCTCTCTCTCTCTCTCTCGCTCTCGCTCTCTCTCGCTCTCGCTCTCTCTCGCTCTCGCTCTCTCTCGCTCTCGCTCTCTCTCGCTCTCGCTCTCTCTCTCTCTCTCTCTCTCTCTCTCTCTCTCCCTCTCTCTCTTTTTCTCCCTCTCTTTCCACGCTATTTATTTCCATAATTTATATTTTGTTGGGTGTGAAAACTGTGGATTTTTTGTTTTTCCATCGAAAATTTAATTTCACCGTAACACACGATGAAGGTGCCATTTTTCATACTATAGATTCAATACGTTTGAAATCTATCGACTGTAATTATCTTATAAAGTTAATGTAATCCTACAATAAAATCGATCGACATTCAACGAAAAAAAAAAAAAAAATAAAATGAAAGAATTATTCGAATTTTGGCTGAAAATGAAAAGCGCGTCACACCGTGCGTCGTCATCATCGTGACAAATGGTTATTTAGAATCGGCACAATTTGAAAAGAGTGAAATGTACCATCAATAAAGTTGATCGTAAATTTTGTGAGCCCATGCCATTCCATATATAATATTTTTGTAGTGAATGAAAAATATATAGTTCGATTTGCGTATTGAATTGTAAAAGACAGATACAAAAAACGGGGATACAAAAAAAAAAGAAAAAAAGAAAAAAAAAGAAAAGAAACACAAGAAAACTAATGTGTACGAAGACAGAGTGAAAGAGAGAAAATTTTCAAAAAGAGAAGAGAAAAAAAAAATCGATGTAATTTTTCCTCAGCGTTTCTTCATAATGCGACACGTGACAGACCATAAATTACTTCGGAAATGTTTAATGCACACATTCGCCAGATCATTCCATTGAACATAATTTTGAACAAAAGGTGTTGAAGAAAACATCGAAAGAGAAAGAGAGAAAAAAGAAAAATGTTTATGTAAATTTTTCAATTTGATGTCTATTTCGCACCTTTCAGTTCAATTTTCTGTCCGTACGTACGTTCGTTGTATTTCATTACCTGGAAGTCACCCGTTAACATTACACGCGTAGACAATTATGAAAGAAAGAAAAAAAAACGAAACGTTTTCGATGGTGTGAAAGTGAGTGAAAGAAGAGAAGAAATAAAAAAACCATCAACAACAACAACCGCAAAAACCTTTTCTCCAAATAAAAAAATTGAAATACGCAACTCAATTTATTTATGCAAACGTTTCAATTTATAAGTGAAACGATTCAACACATGTTTATTTCGTACCATTTCCCGAAAATGTTGTCGCTAATTTATCGCTTATACACATGTATGTATGTGCAATTGAAACTTGATTTTGCAATGCCATTGATTCGAATAGGTCTTTTGAATTGGCAAACAAATGCAAAACATTTGTACGAGTGGAACTTGTAAAGGACTCAATAAAAATGCTTCTTTATGAAACTAAGTAAACAAAAAGAAAAAAAAACTGCTCATGAAAAAACGCCTTTTTCTGGTCAATTTTGATTAGTTCTTCATGATCAAAAACTATCAACGTTTTTTGTGTCTTGGAAATTCTTAATTTCTCGAAAAAAAAAACTTGAAGTTTCAAAAAAAAAAAAAAAAAAGAAAAAAAAAAACACTCAAAAAAGCATAAGAAAAAACAAACGAAAAACATTAGTGCAAGAAATCATGGGTACGTGTTACAATTTTTAATCAGATTCTTGACAATCAATATGTGGTTTTTTTCATCCGATTCAAGCGTTAATTGCCACACGTTTAGTGTACAATTGAGATTGTCATGCATAAAAGACCAATTTCCAATTACAATGTTTGAAATGTGAAGCGAATTGAGCATTTGATTTGTTTTAAACAATGGTTGAGCAGTTTTCATGGCATTTCATCGATAAACAATGCAAACACATTTTTTGTTCCCCCCTCCCCCCCAAAGAAAGCCAATGATCGTTGAATATGAGAAAACTGAATTGGTTTTTTTTAATTTAACATCAAATATGATTATAATGTGCTCAATGCATCGAATGAACAATGAATTATTGATTAAAATCCCTGAGAATGCATATCAATAAAATGTCATTTTGAGATATTGAAATAATTACAGCAACTAATAAATTAATAATCATCATTATCGTTTTGTCAAACGTTAGAAAATGATCGGTGTTTCTGCATTCATATCCTATTGTTATTCATAAATGGTGAAAAAGCGTGAACCAAACATAAGGATACACTTTTGAATATTCCCAACGGCATTTTTTGGTACTTATGCCACATGAGAAATCATACTCATACTCCAACTAACTAACTAACTAACTAACTTGCATCGTTGATGCGAATCGAATTGTGCAAATGCATGAGAAAGAAAAGTGATTTTAACTAGCAAGCCAACGTAAATTTTCACATTTTCAACGTTATTGAGCTTGGTTTTTAGGCAATAATTTAAAACAATCGTCATTAGTTCGTACGAGAGAGAATTTTCTTCGAATAATAGAACAATGGACAAGTATTTTAGTAACGATCAAACAACCAAAGTTATACAACAAACAGAAGCCAACGCGAATGCAATCAAGAGCACAATGGGATGTAAAGTTATTTGAGTAAAAGAAGATGAAAAAAAAAAAATAGCGACACAACGATGACGACGTACGACATCAGGGAGTTTATTTATATTATTGCACTTGCAACGCCTGATTCATTTGCATTGAGTGAACGATGGAATGGTTTTTCTATGCGCGAAAACATAAATTCATAATCATCGACATTGTCGCCTAACATGTGCGACATAAGATTGTGTAACTTACATCATAAGCACATTATCAAGAACAAATGATGCCACATGCACGCCCTCATCGAGTCAAATTGACACGACAAATCAAATATAGCGAAATGAAGAAGGTCTTTTGTTTAAGCGCGTAACTTTGTGAAAATTGTAAAATCACTCAAGGGGCTTTTTACAATTCGCCAATACATTCACTTCAGAATTGAATTTTTCTTTTTTTTTTCTGTTCTCTGTTTTGTTCTTGTCTCTTTCACTCGTTTGATGTTATTTAATATTCCCAGGCACATACATGCAGGTGGAAAATGTGAATGAATGGTAAAAACAAAAAACGATCATTCTATGCGAAAATATAATTCATCAATTCATGCAGAATGAGATGAAGTCGTAGTTTAAAGCATTCATTTGAGAAGCACGTAAGTTCCATGAAATTATGCTTGTTGACACTTTGCACAATGATAAGCATTGCCGTAATAAGTTTTCTCCTTTTCATTCCCGACAATATTCAAGACTACAAACAACCCAATATAAATGGGTGCGATAAACAAAAGCCCACTTTATGCACTGAACACTATACACGCTTCTTTCTCTCTCTCTCTCTCTCTCTCTCTCTCTCTCTCTCTCTCTCTCTCTCCTCTCTTTCTTCCTCTCTCTCTCTCTCTCTCTCTCTCTCTCTCCTCTCTCTCTCACTCTTCCTCTCTCTCTCTCTCACTCTCTCTCACTCTCTCTCCTCTCTCTCACTCTCTCTCTCTCTCTCTCTCTCTCTCTCTCTCTCTCTCTCTCTCTCTCTCTCTCACAAATACTCACACACTCACACACTTTCTCTCGCCACTTGGAGACATTCTAGGCGAGAATACTCAAACGGTGACAAAAGAAGAAAACACCCTGGAATTGTAAATTTATGAATAATTTTTTTTTTTTTCGTCTTCTTTTCATTCTTCATTTTATTTGATTTTTCAACAAGTCAATTTCCTTTTGGCGAATCAGATTAACTAACTAACTCACTTGCATTGTTTTTTTTTTCACCAAAATTTCCTCAGGTGTGCCGCGCACTTTACCTGTTTCCTTCCATATAGCAAATTGAAACAAACAATGATGATACAAGAAAGTTGGCGCGCCGACAACGATTCAATAACATTTTCATTGCATTGAAATTTTGATGAAAGCATTTTAACGTAGAGAATTGGAGCAAAACTTTACGAATGCATAAGATTGATGTAATGAAAAACTTTTCGATTCATTATTATGGCCGACAATTTAAAAAAAGTTAGCATGATTCAAAGCGATTTCAAAAATCAGCTCGGCTGTGTGAAAGTTTTACTCGTTCAACTTCTGCTTATTCATAAAAATGAATCAATCGAGAAGAGACCATTGTTTTCGATCGTTTCATTTATATTTTATGTGTTCACTTATGACACATTTTTACTGTGAAAACTTAATCAGTTTCAATGTGATGTAAAACAATAAATGGAAAATTGTTGGTTTGAATGCCATCCAGATGACTCCCTATGATACATAATTTTCACTTTCGTTGAATTTAATTTTAGTGTTTAAATGAAAAGAAACAATGCAAAATTTTTCTTCTGAGATAGAGTTTGACTCGCACACGTCTGTCGTCCATCTGACCGACCAAAACATATTGATGATTGACGTATCCAACACACAACCAGTTAATTACAGCCGGTTCTTGTCTTTCGATACATGAAATTTGTCCGAAGCCATGCGAAACGTACGACTGACTTGTGTCGATACCGATATGCTGCAGAAATTATATATTTATTTGAAAATGATGATGAATTTTTTTTTTCTTTTCCTCATTGTCATCGTCAATCGAAAAGCATACTTTTCACATTGAATTTTACCATTGAAAATAGATCGATTTGATGATGAGTGGTTGAGTAGACGGCGCGTGGTACATTGTGATAATGTTATTAAAATCATCAATTTGATATGCATATATGCACGCAGAAAACTAGTATTAGACTTCCCGTTTCCGTTTCCGGAGAATGGCACTCGTTCTCTTTGATTCTCTTGGTGTGGCTGTAATGACATGGATCGAACGTCACAGTCGATATGCATTTTCACTTCCAATTTATTCACATTAGGTCACCCTATTTTTTTTTTTTTTCTATATCATTCACATGAAAAACACACAAATTATTATACATTTCACTGACTCACACAAGTAATTATTGCGCCGCATTTATAATGACCGATCGGAGACACCAACTGAGAGCGAAAGAGAAAGAAAAGAAAAAAAAACCCATATATTCAATTGTACTGTTTTTGTTTTGGTCTCAAAATGACGACGCAATATATATAATTTTAGCATAAAACTTAGTCGTTTTGTTTGTTAATCCGTAATCAGTTCTGGGTTTGGTTTGTTCATTTTGTATTCAATTTGCAACCAGTTGAATTAAATGCTTTGGTCACTCAATCGTATCGATATTGCACCGAATGCTCTCAATTCAAAATGGAAATCATTTTGATTTCATTATAACAACTAATGAATGGAATATTCGACACGTAAATTCGATCATTTTTCAATTGATGACCAAATTCAATTATTTTTATTTCTATTTTTATCTGCATTTTGGTTTTTGTTGATTTTCATCCGAAAGTAAAATGATGTAATTCCCAGAAGAAGCCATCTTCGTATCAAATATATTCACATTGAATTGACATTTTTTTTTTTGTTTTTTTTTTTTTTTTGTAATAAAATTGCGGAGATTCTGAAGACTGACCACGGTGTGGTTGACTGAAATTTAATATTCCGTAAAAATCTAAATTCTAGAAGCACTAAACATAACATTTTTATCCTCAACTCGGATGTGCCATATGAGCTGTGTTGATGCGTAAAATAATGTACTTTACTGACTCTTTTGATAATGTGAATATAGAATTATTTCTATGGTGACTGGCCTCACCTCGCTCAATATAGGCTCAAACGCTAACACAAATATGCGCAATAAAATGCTAATGGTGATCCAAAGTCAAGTAAATGGAACGTACACAACAAATTGTGTGACATTGACTTGATGATATAAATTTCAGTTTTCAGAGTGAGAGAGAGAGAGAGAGAGAGAGAGAGAGAGAGAGAGAGAGAGAGAGAGAGAGAGAGAGAGAGAGAGAGAGAGAGAGAGAGGGAGGGAGGGAGAGAGAGAGATGTTTGTGTGTTTGTACTGTGGGTGCACTTTGCTTAATGTGATGCTTTTAGCTCAGGTTTCGTGTTTAAATCAAAATATTCCATTTCATGTGCTAGTCGAGCCGAGATGATGATATCAACAATTCCTCTAAACAGAGAATTCACAAGTAGATAATTTTTGCAAAAAAAAAAAAAAAAAAAAAAAACAAGCAAACAATATTTCGCCATATTTCTCATTAAACATATTGAATTTTGACTAGATGAATATCATTCCAAGAAATAATCTTAAAAATCCATTAGGTTCGTGTATCACTTTGTAATATGTTGTCAATTAATAATAATTTCCGAATGACATATGTTCGATGGACTTCTGTTGCTGATGGGCTATTTGGTCTGCTCTACATAAGTAAATAAAACATAAATATTATGATGATGATGATGATTATGATGATGATGATGATGATGATGATGATAATGATGATGGAAACTCTTACTTATCTGTTTACTTATTGAGAAATATAAATAGAGCCAAATTTCTGGCAAAACAAAAGGACTGAGCATAGAAAAATGATGTCACGAGCCGATGTAAAAGAATTACGACGACAATGATGATGATGATGATGACATGGGCACGTGTTTCGATTTACACTGAATTTATTTTCAATTTCAATTCAAAGCCATTTAAATCATTTTTCGAGCATTTATTTGATCGAATTGTTTTTATTGAAATTCAATATGTTTGTGGGCAGGCGGCTAAATGCTTCTGTTTGTCTTTTTCGAATCAAAAGCCGAATTCAATGAACAAACAAAAACAAAAAACGAAAAAAAAACGAAAAAAAAAAAAATAAACAATTTTGTGACACAATTACGCAGGCGATTTTGTATATGTTTGAAAAAAATAAAAATGCTTGCGGTTTTTATTTAACAATATTTTAACCGTTGAGTTGACACAGCAACCACATCCAATTCATTTTAGAGTATTACAAAGTAAATAATTGTTGCGACATCACAGACAATTTGTCGGCATTTTTCATTTATTTTATATAAATATATATATGTGTGTGTATATGAACATTCCTCGCCTTTTACTAGATTGAAAAAAATGCAAACGATTTCTAGACTCTGTTTACACACTAAATTCAGAGACAAACAATCCAATGGAATAGCATATCTATAAAAACAAAAATTTGCAGAGCATCAAAATTCAATTCATAAATCATCGTGCATTGAAAATAAAGCAAACTAAAACCGGCTTAATTTCGTACATTAGCATCAAATCAACCAAGGCCAAATCAGAAAAAGAAAACAATACATTCTCATGATTTATATGTGCAATAAGTTGACTTGCGAAAACTGTTATATTCATTTATAACATTACGCAATTTCGATAGTGATTTTTGTGTTTCCCTCTCTTTTTCCAATTTGATTCGCACAAATAATATGGGCGGTTTCGATTTGTTTCACGCAAATAAAATAACACTTTTCAAATTCACACCACACGTTCGCCAACAATTTATGATGGATATATAGACATATATATACACACTTTACACATTCCACCTAATGGTTGTTGTTGATTTAATCCATCAAAACCTGCTAATCGCCACTTATAATGATGAAACATCGAAACAAAAGGCACATGCATTTGGAGGAGGTTATACATGATTATACCGATTTCCTTATTCAAAGCATTTAAATCGTGATGTTTATTGACCAGTAAAAATGATTCAATTGTGAAAATGCGCTAGATCTTCTTCTTTTTTTTTTGTTTTTTGGTTAAATGTGGCCAGAAATGGAACGATTTTTTTTTTTTTTTTTTTTTTGAACAACATTAAACAATCTCAAGTTGGACAGGCTATTAAATTAAATTTAACAAGGAAAAGATTCATTTTTAAATAGAATGAAAAAAATTGTATATTGCATAAATCATGAGAAAATATTTGAAAATAAATTCGCATTGAAATTGGCCGTTCATTCTTTGACTAAACATCGTTTCATGGTTAAAAATGATTCGCATATGCTCGACATTTATTGACATCACTGGGATTATGACAATATGAAAGGGAATGCTTTATAGTATAAATAAAGAAAAAAACGCTCAACTCAATGTATTCACAGACTATTTATTGCCGTTATTATTTAGACATATCGGTAATGGTTTTTAACAATGCATGTCACATTAAATTAGCCGGGTGATTGTTGCACGTTTTGAATGCAGACATTCATTTTAATGCTTAAAATATATAAACTCGTATCACTTTCGCTGAATTATAGCGCGTGTTTGTACCATTCTTTGGCTGAATTTGAGAGCATTTCAAATCCACGTGTTTGTTTGGCTGACGATGAGTTTAGACCATGAAAATTGAATCGATTACAAAACATATAGATTCGAATTTTCACATATTTTTATCTGAATTTCGTATGAAATTAATGAGTTATTTTTGGTTAAATAATAGATCCGTTGTGGATGAAGGAAAAAAGAAAAAAAAAAATCAGATCTGTTATTCTCCCTTATTTCTCAAGCATTTTATCGAAGTGAAAGGATTATATCACAATTCCAAACATTTGTCAATTTCAGTTACATCACAATAAAAGAATATTTATTCGTTAATTGTTGTATAAGTAAACAATAGATGGAAAATATGAATTCAACGTATTTTTCACAATGCTATAGCACAATTGTAATTGTGATATCGTTCAAATTGAGAATTTTCATATTTTATTTTCATCTATTTAGCATCTAGATTAAGTGGTATGATTTCTTGAAGAGGGAGATAAAAACATATTTAAACTAAGATTGAGACATCTAATTTTACTTTAAGTTTTGAATAATTTACGAAATAATTATCGTGTTAAAGAAGACTTATGTCATATTAATTTTTGATATTTATAGATCAATGATCTTTTTACCATGCAAATAACAACATTTATGTTTATGCATTTTGGTTAATCCGTGTGGAAAATATTAAGAAAAGAATATTGAATAGGTTCTTCTCTCTAGCTCTCTCTCTCTCTCTCTCTCTCTCTCTCTCTCTCTCTCTCTCTCTCTCTCTCTCTCTCTCTCTCTCTCTCTCTTTCTCATGTTCATTGAAACATTGCATTCATCGATATGATTGATGCACCTTTGCATATGAACCGAGCAAAAAAAAAAAAAGGGGGAAAAGATGCACACGTGTTTCAGTATAAATTTCACCACTAAAAGAAGTGCTTATAAATCTAATAAATGCATTTTCATGGGTATCATTCGATAAAGGTGCAGAGATTTTCCTGCATAATTACAAAACCATTTCACAATATTTTCCCGCAAAATTGCTTCCATTCAGAATCCTATTCGACACAATGAACACAACATTTCTATTGAGTCGTTTCGATTCACAAAAAAAAAAGAAAAAAAAAACTGAACAGTGCCTGAGTATGTATTCTTATTTCTTAGATTCTTCATATTTTGTTGGATAAACATCCAATTCGAAAGAAAAAAAAATGTACCTGCCGATGCCAAATTGTCTAGAAATGATGAAAAGATTTCAAAAGATTATAAATAGCATGGAAATAATATCAGAATTTTAATTTTCAATGAGCAACTTGAAATGCGAATACATTATTATTAAAATGAAGATCTGCTGTTGAAAACAATTGTCTTTTTTTTCTATTTGAAAATTTCAAAATAGATTTTGATTCGATTGAACATTCTCATTTGTATTTTCAGTTTCAATTTCATTTCAGTTTATTTTAGTCGTAAAATTCAAAATTCATAATTTGAAGTAGAATTGAGTTGAAAAAGTTCAAAGCAAAAGGCAATACACAATTTCTATCAACATTTCACTTTCTAGAATTTTTCAAATCATCCAGAAGAAATTTCTTGTTCGGCGAAAATCTAAAAAGAGAACAAAAAATGCATGTAAAATTCATCATCATAATTAATTGAAACGATTAAAATATTTCATTTTTTTTCCCTTTTTTTTTCATATATTTCAATTCGTTTCATTATGTGGGTGTTTTTTTGTTACTTTTTGAACGTGTTAGGTCGTCATTCATTTAATGCAAACTCATTTCAGTGATTTTCGTTTCGTTTGTATATTTGTCTGCATTTTCGTTGCAGTATTTGTCGGCAATATTATCCGAATGACGAATTCAAAATGGAGAAAGAATGAGCGTACCCAAAAATAAAGAAAGAAGAAAAAGAAGAAGAAGAAAAAAATATGTCGAAGAATGGTTTTTAATCCTGAAAATGGATTCGAGACAGTTTGGCGGCATTTCAGTTCAAATGTTTATCCATTCCACTTCATTCGCACACAGATAGAGAATGAGCACAACTATGGTAAAAATGAGCAACTCAATAGAAATAATAAACAAAGAAAATGTCTATGAATAAAGCGTAACGTTAACAGAAGTTAATTTTCTCACTTTTTTTTTCTCTCAAAACTTTTTTTTCTCTTTTTTTGTGTTCTGTTTCTCGTCCGCAAATGCCAATAAATTACATTTTTTTTTTTTTTTTCAAATCCAATACAACATATTTGCTAGCAAATCAACTTGATTTATTTGATTTTGTTGGTTCATTGTATTTATTTTTTTTTATTTCAATGGTCTATTGTATGCATTTTTGTCGCACCCGTACATATCGACACGTTGTAGGTGATGAGGGATTGTGCGAGTGATAAAAATTTTAACATTTTCCAAATTTTTTTTTTTCTCTAATTCAAATGGACTACGTGTTTTTTTTTAGGTAGATACGATAGATATGGTGTTGCATTTATTGGCGATTTGAATGATCTATTGGTATGCAATTAATTTTAAATTCGACATATATGGTCATTATAATCAAGAGAAATTTTTATAACTTTTGTATATAAAATAAACAATTTTCTATGGCCAATTTGATATACAAGCCAATTCCAAGAATTTTCAAATGATTCCTTCGAAAATGGAAAATGTAATACAAAGAAGAAAAACGGCTTGAAAAGATAATTATTTTCCCATTACTCTTCATTCATTTTCAAACATAACAATCAAAGTGTGTTTTCATTGAAAATATTGTCAAAAGTGTTCCTTTGATCGCATTTATTCTCTCTGTTTTCATAAAAATGGTACTTTGCATTCAAAAATAAAGATTTGCATTTTGTTTACCTCTTTTCAACCACTCAAACGTAAATTCAATTTGAATGATTGTTATTTGCAAAAATATTCGACTTGATTCAGTTATGGGGAATTTTTTTTTTTTTTTTTTGGTCGTTGTTCTTGTTGTTGTTTTTATTGTTATTTCTCTGCGGCAACATTTGAACACTCATCAGATAATTAGTACATTTTGAAGGCGTTCAAATTACCTGGTTAATAACTTTAAATGCATTTGAGTGCATTGCATGCAGATATTGTGCAGACACAAACAAGTGCATTATTTAAGATAATTGAAAGGAAAAAGAGGTAAATGTGTCAAATTTGTGTATTGGTTTGTACATATGTGTTGGGTGTTTGTGTTTGAATTGAATGGAAAAACTTATTGTTGTTGCATGATGTGCAAAAGTGTGAAAATTAAAATGATTCGTGCATCAAATGACAGAAAAAATTGGTTGATGCGTGACTAAAATCGTCACTGCTGACTATTGGCTTGAAAATGTGTGTGTGTGTGTGTGTGTGTGTGTGTTTCTCTTTAAATTTGATTTCGATTTTCTCTCTTGGCCTTTCGTTGTGAGTTTTTTTTTTAAATTTAAGTCCATTTTTGAAACTGTCGCGTGCGATGAGCTTGCAACGCAAAAATTGCATGACCAGTTTGGATGTGCCTCATTTCAAAGCATAATTATTATCATGAACAGATTTCCAATGACAAATGACAATAACCATTTTCCAATAGTTAATTGACAAATTTTCACTCTTCAATTAGTATGCCCTCTAAAGCAACACAAATCATTCTTAATAATGGCCATCGATGAAACAACAAAATGACACACAAACACAAATAATTATTTAACACAAATGTTGTGATGCATTGAAGATGTAAGGCTGTGCAATTTGCATTAAATTAAGTAGCCATAATGCTTACGGCTCAAATCGGTTTCATTTGTATTAATAACGGATTTGGCATGAAAAATGCATAAAGCATTCTTCATTTTCTAGGATTTGAATGAATGAAAATGAGCAGAAAATGGACGAAAGATAAATCTTTTTATTTTTCGGCATTTGCTTAAACCGGTTCAATTTTTTTCTTTTTTCGGGGCATTTGTTTGCTCTTCTTTTTTTTTTTCAACCGCAGCTAAGATCTCAAGAGATGAGATAAACTCAGCATTGACATAGTTCTTTGAACGGCAATGTAAGAGAGAAAAAAACAAAAAAAAAGAACAAAACGGTGCTTACTTACACGTGATGCACACAATACTGGATTGGAATATGCTTTAGTTTTTCTTTTTTCGGTATTGAATTCGATTCTTGGTAAGACGATTGAGGCCGATTGAACATCAAGAAATAGAGAGCGACTGAGTGCGAGAATGAAATTGAGAAAGAGACTGAGATAGAGAGTGAGTAGGAGCGAAAAAGAAAATGAAAAAAACAGATTAATATTAGAAATTGAAAATTTGCTAATCTGGCTTCACTCACTCATTCCGAAAGAGCGATTTTAAAATGAAGCAATCAGCTTATGATAGATGCATGCCAATTCATCTTCATGAAAATTATGTCGATGAAGAAATCTTCATCACTGTCCAATTCAAGCAATGTAGAAGAAGTGAGAAGATGAAATGCAGTAAAAAGCATCTGCAGTATAAAGATAAGATTAAAATGATTGGGTAAAATGAATGGCATCTCATTATCAGCATCCAAGCTCTTGCAAATTCAATGCGCCAGTCGGATCATTTCTTCTCGTCTCTTTCTCTATTTTTTTTTTTTTTTCTTGTGCTCTTTTTACTTTTCTTCTCTGTTCTTGTGCTTGTTCAATTCCATTTCAATTGAGATGCTCAATTTTCAAATGAAATGAAAATAAAAGAAATGTTCAAAACTGGCAAAAGAAAAGCGGTAAACAAACAAGCCGAATGAAGGAGAAAATGGCTCCAAGTGGAAACACTTGAAAAACCTTTTTTACAAAATGCAAAGACGCAAATGCTCATTCTCTCAACGTCTCACGCGCAAATTCCACACAATGCCAACGGTCGAATTTTCGAGGTAATAAATTCCTTTCTCTCATTGTGTGTGTGTGTATTTATTCGCTTAATTAATTTCTGTACGATGTTCACTGCCGCGCGTGATGATTGATCATCTCAAGTCTTGATTTGTTCACCACTCAACAAATGCGCCTCTTGAAAATGAAATGTCTTATTTATTGCGAAGCAACAGAGATGGTGAATTATAGAGAAAGAGAGTAAAAATGCAAAAAAAAAAAAGAAAAAAAATGTGTAATGCGTGCTTAATTTTGGGTAAAGAAGTGCAATTTTTACGTTTAAAAAAAAAAATTCATTTCACATTTTTCGTCCGATACGAAAGGTAAAACTCATCAAACAGAGTGGAGTATAAAAAATAAGAAACACGACGGATTCATTGCAATAAAACAGATTATCAAATGCATTACTCTTGTTGTAGTGTGATGCTGCAACGTGTATAAAACAAACCTTCACTGGAAAAATGTATGGGCATTATTGCAATCTATTTCATGAACAGCACATTCATGAGCTGTCTTCTCCCCTTCCTCTTTCTCTCTCTCTCTCTCTCTCTCTCTCTCTCTCTCCACTTTCTCTCTCTCACTCTCTCTCTTTCTCTCTCGTTGTTTCTCTCTCTCTCTCTCTCTCTTTCTCTCTCTTTCTCTCTCTTTCTGTCTCTTTCTGTCTCTTTCTGTCTCTTTCTCTCTCTCTTCAAAATATTCTTGCTTGCTAACATTAGTGCCATACCGGTAGATGTAATGAAAATTGCCCAAGAAGAATGAAATCGGAAGCCAACGTCATACTTATTAAGTAATTATACAACGGCCATTTGTCGAGTGGCTTTTCTTCGTTGCTACTCTCTTGGCAAAATAGGCACTCATCTCTTATGCACCAGCGTTGTTTGAATCTGAGCGCGTCGTTTTATAGCCCCCGACATTATAAGTATCATCTCGTTGAATCCACTGCATTGACTTGAAAATCGCATCGAATACATTTCAACACTCATTCTTTCTCCTATTCTCGCATTTCATCTCACTGTTCCTCACGCGCCTCTCTCTCTCTATCCTCTCTCTCTCTCTCTCTCTCTCTCTCTCTCTCTCTCACTATCTCTCTCTCTTCTCTATCTCTCTTTCATTCATTTACTCTTTAAGCACATTGAAAGTATCAGGCAGCTTGTTTTCGGTTCGACAAACCGCAAAAATGTGAAGCGACACGCAAATATACAAAATAAGCGCGTTGATGCAATGAGCCGCTTCTCAGTGACGAGAACAACAAAAAGAAGAAAAAAAAACAACAACAACAACACCATCAACAACAAAATCAACCAAATCGCAGTCCATGAACTGCTTGTTTGAATTGAAGTGTTTGCAACAGAAATTAGTGAGCTTGGCATTAAAAGTGCTTGTTTTGTATGTATTCTTTTCCCCTTTTTTTTTGCGATCGAAGTGCATTTTAGCCACGATTTGTTACCAGTTATGCCAGAGAATTTTTGGTTCTTATTTTCGGGCAATGCCAAATACTAAAGTGGATGCTGTAAATACAAATCACTCAAAAAATTCGATTTACAGAGCATAAGAGATGCTATCAACCAAATATAGACACCGCGAAATGAACAAACATCTAATGCATAACCGCAACAAAAAGAAATAAAAAAAAAAAAAAGAAAAAAAAAATACGAATGAACGAACACTTCAAATGTCTGAAAATGTGCCCGACCACAACCGCAAATACTCTCGGCGCTCAAGTGGCCGCTAACTAAATCACTGAAGAATTCTGTGTTCATCCAAAAAATAAAATAAAAAAATGCTTTATTCACTTGGGCATCATACAAACGCACAAACAGTGAGAGATAGAGACAGAAAAGCCTCATTCCTAAGGATGATACAAAGAGATAGAAAACACTGCAGTATTCATTCCGCATTTGAGGAAACGCCAGAGAAACGGTATTTATCACATAAAAAAAAAACAAACGCAACATTTTGAGTGAACCAAGTCAATTGGCGCATATGCCGGAAGCCACCAAACATACTTGTATTTTCGTCGAAGAAAAGTCACAATCAAACGAACAACAATCAATTGGTTTCTTTTGTTAAGCTGCCTTTGACCATTTCAATATGTGTTACATTTGAATTTTAATTTTCATCATAGTTTTCAATAGAAAACTCCATTGTTTAGCTCATAAATGTTTGCGAGCTTCCTACAACGGCTCACACTTCATTGTGTCAACTGAATCACATTATTCATAATTTATGTGAGAATTAGATACAAATGACACAAATTTTCATTTTCGATGCAGTTCTGAAATTGAATCTCATTTTTCTGGGGGGGGGATTTCATGTGTTTATTTTGATGTGGTGACAAAATGAAAAAAAAAACACACAGAGACACACACACACACACTAACCAATCGGCATCAATGAATTTCAATTGTGTTCAAACAAAAGACAGTTTTCAAATTGAAAATCGAATTCTCGGTACTTAAATAGATAATTAAATCAGAATGTAATTGTAGCAGCAGCAGCAGCAATTGTTTGGCGGCATACGGATGTTTATCGGTAAAAGTGTGGGAAATAAGGTGATAATCATATCTCACATTGAACAATAAGCAACTTTTAATAATTTATTACGATCAACACATTTTGTTTTTCCTATTTATTTGTTACTTTTTTTTGTTTCTTGTTATTGTTGTTGTTGTTGTTGTTGTCGTTGTATTTTAGAAAATTTCAAATGAATCGGGGCTTTTGTTAACCCTTTCTTCCGTATGCCAAAATATCGATTTCACCTGTGAGTTTTTCTTGCAAAATAGTTAAATTCATTTCCGAGATTCTCTTACTGTTTTAATGAAATGGTCTAACTAGTATTTTTTTTTATGGATATGAGTCTATTGTTTTTGGAAGTACCCATATCACATAGAAAAAAAGAACAAGTGTTGAAATAGTGTCATGTTGCATTGTTTCATAAATATCAACATAAGAATTCATGGACAAGTTGTTGTGGCCACCCTTGACGGTTAATGTTTTCTTCATACAATCCATGGTAATGTCTAAGTATCTATATCGATAGGTAATTTGGTCAACCGTAGCATGTGGTCGTCCTCAATGACATAACGTGCCAAATGAAAATTTATGAGGCCCTCATTGTAAAAACTTCATGTTTTTATGCTGTCAGACTGTTAAACTGGTGACAGGAAAATAAGATTAAAACTAAAACGAATAAATGCATAGTATTTTAACACTTGAAACATATTCAGAATGCATGCGGTTCCATAACTGCACTTTTCTGACTCTCTCTTCCTATTTTGAATCTTTATATGACTCGGAAGAACAAAGTTCGTTGGAAAAAATATTACGAATGCATTTAAACTAAAATACTATTTTTTTTTTATGTTCGTACATTGATACTTCATGTGAGTTCGTTTCAGCAGGCCATTTTGTTAATCCCTAGCTGTTGTGTATGCAACAAAATGTTGAAATCTCAAAAAGAGATAGCACGAACGGGATACATATCTTTTACTCGGTGTGTGTATAATTTACAATCGATTTATTGGCTCATAAAATTAGCCATTTGCCAATATAGCACAGTCTTACGAAAAAACATAAAACATTAATGCTCATCAATCATAAAACACACGTTTCTTTCTCTTTCATTCTCTTTTTCTATTTCTCTTTCGTTTTCGCTCTCTCTCTCTCTCGTTCTCCTCTCTCTCGTTCTCCTCTCTCTCGTTCTCCTCTCTCTCGTTCTCCTCTCTCTCGTTCTCCTCTCTCTCGTTCTCTCTCTCACTCTCTCACTATCTCCCTCTCTCGCTCTACTTCTCTCTCGCTCTCTTTCTCGCTTTCTCTCTCTCTCTCTCTCTCTCTCTCTCTCGCTCTACTTCTCTCTCACTCTCTTTCTCGCTCTCTCTCTCTCTCTCACTCTCTCACTCTCTCACTCTCTCACTCTCTCTCTCTCTTTCTCTCACTCTCTCTCTCTTTCTCTCTCTCGTTTTCGCTCTCTTTCTCTCTCTTTTGCTCCCTCAGTCTCTATCTCTCTTTGTCAAGAAAAAATCAAAAAAATCTATGCTTAGTACAGTGTGAAATCAAGGTTGAACTGTTTCTATGTGATTTTTTTTATCTGATAATAATTATAGAATTATTGGAATTAGTTACGATGGACATAGGTGCATACTCCTAGAAAAATACATTTTATTGTGACATTATCGATGGTTTTTAGTTTAGAAAATATTGACAAATATTTTGGCAGAGATAAAAATCCATCAAAAGATGGTTTGAAGATTGAAAAGATGATTTTTGATCAAAAATGTTTGTTGAAAGATCTATCAAGAATATTAATTTATCGATTTAAAATATGCAAAGCTTCAAAGAAATTTTTTTATATGTTTTAGAGATTTTTTTTTAATTTTTTTTTTTTTTTTTTTTTTTTTTTGGGAAAAGAAGTAGCCAAATTAAAGTCGTAATAATTCATAAACAAAAATCAAGCTCATTCATAGGCTTTTCATAATTCTCTCGTGTGGCGAAAAATGACCGAAAAAAAAAGAAAAAAAAATTGGATTTTATTTCGATGACAAGATTTCGAGCGAATGAGAAATAAAATCTCATAAAATTTGCATTTCAAATGGTTTATTTTATGTAAACAGCCGCGCAAGCATTTATGCTCATTAACGACATTGACCATAAACAAATCAAAGATTTCTTGCTATAATTTTTCATATTTTTTTTGTCTTTCTTTCTTTTGGCTGAATTCGCTTTGGAAAAAAAATGATCCATAAAATCTGAAGCGAGAAGAGAGAGAGAAAAAAAAAAGAACGACTGAAAGTTTTGGCGCTCACAAAAAAAAATATTTTTTGCCTGTTAAATTTAATGGCAGCACTTTATTTATTATTGAATTATAAAATTTTACGATGATACCAAAACACATACACACAAATAGAACATATGTTTCTTCGGAATGAGTTAAGTTCTTGGTATCCACGGAGCATCATTTCATAATTTCTAAGTCAATGTTCGTTGATAATCGAAACAACCGAACTAAAGGTAAAAATGACGTTTTTCAAGCATATTTAACTTGAACACTTATTATGGATTGGCACGTTCGTCAATTAGTTATGCATTAAACACAAAAAAAAAAAATTTTTTTTCTTCACATGATCGCAGCGGAAAGCGTTTAAAATTGCAAAAAAAGCCAATAGCACGCACATCGCGCAAACGTAGCATTAAATGGTTGAATACGTGTTTCGAAACTAAGCTCAGTTCAATGTAAGTTTTTTTTTTTTTTTTTTTTTTTTTGTCATTCAACAGGCCGTTTCGGATCTCTTTTAAACTTCAGAGAAATTTTGTATTTTCAATTTTTTCTAGTAATTATTTCAAATCGATTTCATTACATCTGCATTGGATGCGGTCGATTCATAAGAAATACACTCATTTATCGCTCCATAATAATAATAATTTAAAATTTAACGAAATGAAATAAATATCAATTGAATCTTTTTGACATTGAATAATGGATATTAACATTGGAAATTTAGTATTTTGTATTAATTATGCATGGATGCTTTTTAATGTAACAAATACATGAAAATAAACACCATAAAAAGGAAATGAATATGAGTCCAAGAATTGATTGATTGAACCAAGAGTTCAATCGATTGTTGTGACAATAATGTTAAATGAAACATATATGTTTCCCGTTCAATGATATAAAACACAGTGTTTCTTCTCAATTGAAAATTATGGTTCTAAATGACGTGATATCAATAATTTCTAATGCGTAAATCTGTCGAATATTAGTGATAGTGTGGATGCTAGTAGTAAAATTGAGCAAAATGTCGAAAATTAGTAATCCATATTAAAATATCTGCGACTAATATTGGTGCGTTGACCTAAAAAAAAAAAAAACTTCACTATTGCCCATCAGAAGAAATAATCATCACTTTTCGCCGAATAGACAGATGCAAATTCTGATTACGGCATGACCAACATTTAGCGTCAACATTTGATGCTATCACAGCAGTAAGATTTAATTTCATATTGAAAATGAACGTCATTCTAATAATTTAAATATTTAAATAGCAGAAAGTTACACCCAAAATTGACATAATAAATGTAAATAAAAAAAAAACAAATATGCTAATTTTTGCGATGCCAATTTAATGCTAAATTAAATTTTTAAACATCACTGCGCTTCACACCAAGGATTACATATTGAATATATATATATTAGAGATAAAACTGAAAATGTCATTGATTAGATATAAAATCTTAAATTTTAAATCAAGAAGAAAAAAAAATGTGTCGCTCTCAGCACGAATATTTTTTTTTTTTTTTTTATTTTTCACAACAAAATATAGTAGTAATAGTTGTTGAACGAATAACAAATCTTAAGTTAGACACTCACGAGAGTCAAAAACGATAAAATCCAAAGATAAAGTCGTTAAAAGTGATAAGATGAAGCAAAGACAAAGCTCACCCACACTACAAAATAAAAATGGAAAATAGAAACAGAATGGCAAAAGACTGAGAGAGGAGAGAGAGAGAGAGAGAGAGAGAGAGAGAGAGAGAAAAGGATTTGAAATGAATTCGGAAATTCGAAAATCTACAGATTAGCTGCTACTGCACGGAGATTCATTTTTTGCATGTGCACTCTTCATGTTTTAAAACGAAAAAAAAAAAAGATGAAAAAAAAATTCGTTCATGGTTTTAAAAATCCATTGCAGCTTAAGATTGCGTGCACACACACTGACAAAGCAGTTAAAAGTTAAGAATGTAAATGCCTTTTCTTTTCCAACAGCAACAATGCTGTTTGGAATGATTGGGTAAACCAGCGATAGTGATCGTGAGCCGTATTTTTGTTTTATTATTTTTCAAACTGTAACACTTTTTCGATAATCCGCTTGTAATTTTCAAAATTACTTTGTTCATAATCAGTTCTCGTAGTGAATTTAGTTGTTGTTATTATTGTTACTTCTTTTTTGGTTTTAAGTGATTAAGTAAGTATTGCTTATTCCCTTTTATTTTACATCTAAGGCTATTGAAATTTGCCTCTTTGAAGATGTGAACTGAAACAAAGCATTCATTAAATTGTGTCCATTGAGCTGTCCATTGAGATGTCCATTGAAAATGTGCTTTGCCATTGATAAGAATGTGTTATAATTATGTGAGCTGTCGTATGTTCATAAAATCCAAAATTACACATGACATAATCATAGTCCCCCTTGTACTCATTACATAATGATGACGAGCATTAATGTACGGCGTTATTTTGTTTAGTGCGTAATACCCTTGGTTCGCTGTTAAATCCGCTTAACAATTATTTTATTGCTTTACATCATTACCACTTCATTCTATGGTGACATAATCTCAAGTACAACGCATTTAATGTCCAATCATCAGATCATTTTCTTGAAAAACTTCTTAAGCTGAATTAATTAGACGCCCACCAAGTTAATACCCAAAACAATACGCTGCAGATTTATTTGCAGTGCACCACGGTATTGATGATGGTAAATCTGGCAT
>JAQOWM010000769.1:220000-266217 GCA_029041755.1 Resseliella maxima
AATCTCCACTTGAAAAATCATTTTCGATCTGAATTTGAATCAAAAATGAATGTCGGTAAGCTATTTAAAATGAATGACGATAGAAGAGACAGACCAATTTTAATTGCCAATTAAATTTCATATTCTCTTCCATAATCTTGCAAAATTGCCACTTTATGAAATCAACATAAAGAGAGAAAGAGAGAGAGAGAGGGAGAGAGAGAGAGAGAGAGAGAGAGAGAGAGAGGGAGAGAGAGAGAAAGAGAGAAAAAGAGAGAGAGAGAGAGAAAAAGGGAGAAAGAGAGAGAAGGAGAGAGAGAAGGAGAGAGAGAGGAATGCAGAGATAGAGATAGAGATAGAGTGAAATAAAAACACATTTCAATTTCGTTCAATGACTTTGTAACGAGAAATCGATTTCACTGATAAGGTAAGGAAACGAAGCCGCAATTTCTCAAAACCAATTAAAATGATTAATATCACATTCATAGCAAAAGATTTAATTACATAAAAATTGCAGTGAATCAAGTGTTATTGTGGTGGACGAAATCGGTCGAGTATATGCTATTCGTTTATTGGTTTTTGGCTAGAGATAGGAGAGAGCGAACGACTTCTTGTTATTTTTTTTTTTTTTATTCGTAACAATGAGACGGATTAAATCCGAAATGAGCAAATCAAAAATACATTTCCACGTCGACGAATCAGTTCAACCAAACACACGCCGCACAATGAAATTGTGTAGTTGTTGCATACTTAATTATTATGATGATGATTGTTATTATTATTGAACTGATTGCTGTGCCGAAAGCGATGGAATGAACACAGATAGAGATGAAGAGAGAAAAAAGAGCGGGTGAGCGAGAGAGGGAGAGGGAAATAGGAACACAGAGAGAGAGAGAGAGAGAGAGAGAGAGAGAGAGAGAGAGAGAGAGAGAGAGAGAGAGAGAGAGAGAGAGAGAGAGAGAGAGAGAGAGAGAGAGAGAGAGAGAGAGAGAGAGAGAGAGAGAGAGATAGAAAGAGGCAAAAATCATGAAATTTTTCTTTTTCCTTCTTCTTCCTCATTTCGGTTCAAATTTTTTACTGTTGAACATCATCATGTCGCAATAAACGTCAATTTGACATGAAATTGTGTCAAGTCACTCGTCATAACGAGATTTTGGCTGTGTATATATTTTATTTTTCGACTACGATCTCTGACGAAAAGAAAAAAAAAAAAAAAAATTATATCGAATTTTATATCGGTTGTTTGTTGCTGGTTGATCTAACCTCTGATTGGTCGATGAGCATTTCATTTCTTTTCGTTTGCCGTCCATTTTACGATCGAATGTACGCTGTACGGCAAACTCGATAAAACGATACTTGAATCACATTTTGTGAGTAGAATCGAAAAGTAAAATATTTATTGTAATTATGAGCTACAGATTAAATTAGATGGATAGTGTTAATGTGGGCAAAACAAATCGAACGTGTGGAACGAACATGAAACAATGAAACACCACAAAAAAAAAGCGAAAAAAAAAGCGAAATGAACATGATTATTGAAAGGAGCGCATGTGCCAATGCAAATGCAACGAATCGAGAGAAATGAAGAATAAAAATTGAAAATCAACCACACTTTAATAAAGGCAAGAATGATCAAAATCCAACACATCGTTCATTTTTCTTCGGTTATTTTCCGTGTGGTCAGTATTCGTTGGTGTTGTTGTTGTTATTTAAGTCGAATATAAAAATGTGTCAGTTCTCCTTCTGCCAATCCACATGTAGCCTCATCAAACATATGTCCAAGTCGATTAAAAAGTAGCAGCGTCATTCAGATCAACCGATGCACACAGACTAAACTAAAATTTCAGCTAATAGCTGTCGATGAGCGGAACATTTCTCCCGAAACGCATCAAAAACATTGACTCGAGGGTTTTTTTTTTTTATTTTCGACTTCTTCTCCTTTTCTTCCCCCAATATTACTGAATTCAAAAATCGAAATGAAAAAAAAATAAAAAATAATAATTAGTCGATAATGGTCGAAATCCGTTACGATTCAATATTATATGTTTTTTTGTAGCATCATCGCAGTTAAAATGTTCAATTCTAAGCGTCGCTTAATAAACGAGTAATTTTTGATTTAAAGTTACAGATAAACGTTTGAAATTAAATTTATCCCAAATATTTACTGTAATTTCGTTAGTTTCCTTGCTGTGGAATTATGACGATTCGATAATTGATGGGTGGAAAATCGTTGAGAGGATTGGTAATTTGATGTGTTCAAGTAATGAATTCAAAGAATTAAACATTTTTATTTTACTGATCATCGTTTTACATTTTGCTCATTATAATTGATGTTCAAGTTAAATTTTATGTAAACATCCGCCATGTTTTCATGTGAATATTTCAAATCATTTATAATTCCGATTTGATGGCCCCCTTTTTGACAAACAAAAAAAACGTACATTGATTATTCAATCAAAGAAAATATATTGAATTGACATAACCCTTTTTCATTCCGATATTCGGTTGAAAAACAAAAATATTCATTTATCAAATGGGATATCAAAACAGTCACCACTGAAAGACAAAAACACAATTTATCATGCTCAGTGCAGATCACATTTTATTTGCTTGCAACAAAATCAATTTTCGGTAAATTCAATAATCGTGTGAGCAACGCGTAACTGATCAACGCTTTGGCTCATTGATTGTTTTATTTTGATTCATTGATTTATTGCCTCTGAATCATCTATCATTTTGAGCCAAAATTGTATGAATATCCCAAAAAGTAACTCATTCCTGAGAATTTCCGTAATGGATTTTGAATTGTGTAAACGGGCATTACCATTTAAATGCGTGCAAAAAAAAGATTTTTTTTTACTTATGCAAATGATTAAGTTGCAAATGCATGAGAGATGTTCAAGTAAAAATGCACAAATCACACGCAATCAACTTATTTATTGTATACATTGCCGTAAAATCTGCTAAAAGTTAGTGCTAAAGTTTTTTTAAAAAATCAGGTGTTTCAAGATTCTCACGAAACCAATTCGCCTGAATTCATGGAAATCATCGATTTTCGCATCGGTTAATTGTTGTGATTAACCGTTTTACTCTGTTATATAGTAAAAGTTTTTTCGTCTTCCTCAAGGAGAGCAGTCACGTCTTGAATGAAATAATTTGTGAGATAAAATAATTTCTTAATGTAAAAATGTAGAAAGCGAAACTTGAAAATGAAAAGTGAAATTTGTTGGATTTTATTCCGAAATCGATTTTATTTCGATTCAATAAATCGCAAATGTTTACGCAAGAAAAATTACTTTTTTATGGAGTTCTAAATCGCATATAGTTGTGATTGTGACAAAGAAATTTCGATAGATGTTGACATTTGCGTGGACCGGAAATGTGCTCATTTCGACTAGAACACATCAAAAATGTGAATGGTGAAACGAATTATACGTTGCCACTTCGTAGAATACGTTTGATTTGTGTTGTTGACAAAGTAATTTTGCATGTAAAATATGGACATATAAAGCAGGAAAAAGAGTAGGAGTGTTAACGCTTTGCTACGTTGAAAACGGAAATTCAGTGTTTCAGTCGACCGCTTCCACAAGCATTCAAGAATGAACATGAATAATGCAAATCGAAGAGAGAGAGAGAGAGAGAGAAAGAAAGAAATACTATCGGAGACTTTATCTCTCCGCAAGAGAGGGAGAGAGAGAGAGGGAGTGGGAGAGAGAGAGAAAGAGAGAGAGAGTGGGGGAGAGAGAGAGAGAGAGAGGGAGGGAGTGGGAGAGAGAGGGAGAGAGAGAGGGAGAGAAAGAGAGAGAAAAAAAGAGAGAGACATAGTGAGACAAAGAACAAAGAAATAAAAACGGGAGAAATCCATAAAGAATCTATGATTTCATTTCATCACCTTATTTGTTTTTAAGTATTTCCGAATTTCAAGCGGAATTCTGTGATAAAATTGCCAATTTTTTGTTTTAATTTAAACATTTTTGCTATCTTGAATATTATGCGCGAAATCATGGGAGGTAAATGGATGAAATCAAATAAAATTCGAATGATTTTGATTAAGAATAGAAATCTTCGTTTTGAATGTTGCGACAAATTGAATTTGTGTGTGATTTTTTAATGTCATTAAATGTATGCAAGACCATAACCCTCACTTTTATAGTCTTGTTTTTTGCATAGACTATAATTTTAACAAAAAAAAAAACCTGTCGATGAACTGCAGAAAATGTGCGTGTTTGGGAAATATGAATTCGGTTTTGTTTTTTGGTTTTTGGTTTTCGTTTTTTTTTTTTTTGTTGTTTACGTCTTCTTTTTCTTCTAACCGCATTCACAGAGAGATTATTTCATGTTTCGTGTTACATGTACTTTGAACCAATAATTATAAAATACAAATTTGTTCTTTGATTTCACCGTTTCTCGCACCAACATCGACACTCGATTGGCAGTTGTGGTGATTGAATTTGATGATAGAGTGTGAATTAAAACATGAAGTTTTTGTTTAGTTGATTTTCCATTGGTGACCACAAGTTCTACCTTATTTAACCAACAATTATTGGTGTATTCGAACGGAAAAGCAGTATTTAATTAGAGGCTCATGATCCGATGATGCTGTGCTGCGTGGCAAAAATGAACCAACTATAGTGAGCATCATGGTGTGATAATCAATTAATTACATGATTCCAATGCTTTCGATAGAATAAGGCAAACATTAATGGAAAGCCACAACTCGTCAGAGATTTTTTTCATGGCGCTTCACTAATTATGCGTTTGTCTATTTTGTTTGGCAGGTTCCACTGTAATTTCAATGTGATATTTCTACTTGTGATTGATATCTGAGCAAATCATTGCGGTCAGTATAGAGTATGGGTATGCTCAAAGTGATTGTTATCATGAACTCTGATTAAATCTATATTGAAATTTCAACTTATGAAATTTATAGCTACAAAAACTGTTTGCAATCATTTTTACACTGAATAATTTCAGTTTTTTTTTTTCTGCATATATTTGATCGAATTCAAATAAGAACTTTTGAGCCATGCATGTAAAATAGCAAGAGGGAAACAGTCAATTTTCAAAAAATTTCAAAAAAATTCAACGAAATGTTCCATTGAAGGGAATTTTTATTTGATCCGTTGTTTTATACAGAAAATTTAGAATGAAATGGAACGAAATAATAAACAAAATGATGAAAAACGAAAATTCCGTTTGGCAGAAAAAGAGAAAAAAAAAAAAAAAATGGATGCATCATGCTAAGCAACAGAAATTGTATTTTCTCAACAACATCATTATTGTGGATGAAAGCTAGGGGCTTTTATGTCACTTTGTATATTTGTATAAACTGCATATACCATTTTTTCAGATGCACATGGTATAATCTTCATCGATTACCTTGAAAAGGGAAAATGATAAGAAGTTTGTTATTGGATGATGAAATCAAGACGAAACGGCCCCATTTGGAGAAGAAAGTAATCTTTTTTGATGACGACAATGCACCATCTCACACATTGAACATTGCAAAGGCAAAAAAAAAAAAAAAAAAAAAAAAAAAACATGAATTGGGATACGAATTGCGTATAAATCGCATATATTTACGTATATTTTGAAAATTATACGCACAGATTTGTTCCATAAAGGTGCGTTTTCCTAGGCCAACGATTAAAGCATATAGGCATATATTTCGTGAAAATGGTGAATATTCACGAGACGTATATTTTTAAACATCAAAATCCCCCTAAGATGGAAATAATATTACAATCGCAACGGAAAAATTATAAAATATAAGCGCGGAAGGAAGGCCATGAAGCGCGCGCATTCTCTCATTTGCCAAACAATTTCAAAAAAAGAAAACCAAAGCATGAAATGTTGATTATTTGGTAGATCTACAGTATTCGAATACTTGAAAAGACCAATTCCTTAAAGAAAACACCAACAACAACAACAACAACCAAATCTTTTATACAATTTTAACAATCAGTCCACGGCTAACAAGTTCTCCCCCGAAAATATTCGCCATAAATTATTACAAACGAGAGGAAAATAACCAAAGCACACTTATATCTCATTTTCTCTTCATCTAGTTCCTTCGCTCTATCTTTCTTCCTTAACTTCCCCGATTCTTTCTCAGTGCTTCGTTTATGTGTTTTTTTTTTATATCTTGATTCTAATGCCTTGAATGAAAATATATCATCCTCCACTGCAATTTTTTCAAGGCTTTTATTTGCATTTTCATTCGTCTTGCTAAGGAAAAGTCTTTTTTGAAGAACACCAATTCTACTGAAATCCGTAAAAAAATGGTAAAAGAAAACATTTCTCGAAAACTCGATATGCAATTAAAGAATCTTTAACTGTTAAGAGCCTTTGACTTGTATTCTTATTTTTTTGTCTTCATTTGAAACAGCTTACTGATTGATATTTGTTTAAAAATGATTGTTAAAACCAATGATATCGACGATATTAAAATACAATTCACTTATTATAATTATTATCATTTCCAATTAATTGATTAAAATAAGACCCAATGTGTTTTTTCATAAAATATTAATGATTTGTTATTAAATCAACGTTCAAATAAATAATTTTACAACGGTTGGTATTTTATTGCAACGTAAAAATAGTTTTGAGCGAATGCAAATTGCATTGCCTATAAACTTGGTTCATTATATTTAATCGCTTTTTTTGCAATTGAATCTTATAGAAAGATTCAGTAATATATTCAATGTCACATTTTTCAGTAAGGTACCGCCGATCTCATTTCATTTAATATGACTACAAATGATTAAGAAGAGCGATTACTAATAAATATATTCATGAGAAGAGAGAGAGAGAGAGAGAGAGAGAGAGAGAGAGAGAGAGAGAGAGAGAGAGAGAGAGAGAGAGAGAGAGAGAGAGAGAAAGAAAAACAAAAATCTATCTGAGTAAATCTGGTAAATAAATACGTTTAGCAAAAGTTCTTTTGGCGATGTATCTTGGTGCGAATTGTGCATGTTGCACATAATTCAAATTGTACGGATACAATGTGTTGTTATCATAAGTTTTTTGCCACATTTTATTAGTTTCATTTATAAAATGCAATGCAAACGGAAAGAATGTAGCGGCAAAAACAAGTAACAAATAAAAAAAAAAAATAAAAAATAAAAAAAAAATATAAAAAAAACTAAATATGAGAAATGATATTTAATATTCACTCAAAGATCGAATGATTGTGGAATATATTCGAAGGCGTTAAACGTAAATGTGGTGAGATTGTTGCATCAATTTATCGTCTTCGTTGTCGCTGTTTGTCGTTGTCGTTCATTTTTCTTTTGTTACATTCGGAGTAAATAAATATGCATTTTTTAATATCATCCATGGAGTTTGTGACGTACTTGAAACAGAAGCACTATGAATATCAAATGAAAATTACACAAGCAAACACAAATGGTTATTACGTCAATAAAATGTGTTTTTGTAAAATGCCACAAAAGTGAAATGTGGATGGATTCTTTTCCCCCAACGTTCGGGTTAACAGCTCCTCGCCTTCCCCCTCCCTCCTTTCGGAGTAATCAAACTACTTTGCAAAGTTTTAAAAATAGCTAAACTGATGGAGTGTTGGTTGAAGTGACACCTTTATATCTATCATTTTTTTTTTTCTTTTTTCATCTCGTTCAAAATAATATTCGTTTTTTTTTTTTTCTTTTTTTTTTTTAACCACTGAAAAGTAGCGCAAGCATTTCAAATGTACTTGCACTTGTTTTGTATATATAAAAAGCCACAGACTGAAAGGTAACGTAATTTATTGCATTCCAAAAAGAAAGCAAAACATCTCATGTCACAGCTGTGTGTCATCATAATTGATAGACCTGAAGAATATCAATTCTAACACCAGCCAAAAAGGAAAAAAAAAAAAAAAAAAAATGGAGAATTCTTTACAAAACCGCAAAACCAATAAAATCAATTATTTTAAGTGTTGTTGCTTTTCATTTTGGTTTCACATGCACATTCGCAAACATTCTTTGGCGAACATCGACACAAAACAAAAATGATCAATATCGTTTTTTGCATGCTGCGCATCACCAAAACGTGCATATAAAATCATGAGAAATATTAACATCGGAAGCATATTTCATAAGCCAAAGGAATTAAATATTTGGTTTTTTTTTTCAGCACTTGTGCTGCTGCTGCTCAATACGATTCAAATAACCGCACTGCTGCAAACAATTAACACCATCAAAAATCTAAAACATTTCTCACCGAATTTTAATCACTTTTGATAACATTCGTTACAGTTTTTTTTTTTTCTTTCGCCGCGTTGTTTGATTAAGTGAATTGATCATTTCCTCTCTGATATTTAATGATTGGCTTCTCTTTATTTTCATTTCCATTAAAAAAAAAAAAAATATGATTTCAATAACGCCGATCATATGAAATACAATGCATGTTTTCCTTATGGTCAGTTATCGTTTTTGCTGAATTATAATCATTAAATTCTTTTTTTTGTAAATTCTACATTGCTAGAAGTAACATAATTAAGTAAATATTCTTTTTTTTTTTATCATATTTCATGAATGTTTCCTCAAAACGAGCTTAACATTGTACGATTAAAACATATGTTAAATCATTTTGTTAAGTATCAATTTATTTTTAGCTGCCGGCGTACGCAAAACGGAAGAAAAGGTCAAGTAACATATAAGTGAAATTCGTGAATTCGAAAAATATGAAATTCATAAAAAAAAAACAAAAAAAAAAATCAATTGAATAAAATGGAAAAAGCAAAAATGAGAAGTTATGCAATTGTCGGATGAATTACATTCTTTTTATTTCAGTTTAATACCGGAAAAAAACCTTTTTTTCATTCTTTTTCCACTTGATCAAAGGAAGAACATCATACGAAACAAATTATTTAAAAATTCCCTGAAAAAACATTTGGGACCAAATGTTTAAATTTTCACACTTGGTATTTCATGGATTTTCGCACTTGCTGCACATTTTCGGAACTGGTTCATGTGTGTTCACATGTTGAGGTAAATTTTAGCAGTTATCACTTGCGTGTTTACCAAGTTGCATATGGAAACGATGTAATATATGATTAACCAGACCATTGGCGTGAATTATTCCTTTTCAATTACATCTCCCAAGTGTACCGGGTAACCGGAATTATACATTTTGAAATATGCAATTTTCAAATGTACTTAAAAAAAAAGCCCACAAAATGCGTATTCATTAATAATAATAATTTTGGTTTGAAATTCTTCATAACGATAATCTTATTGTGATGATTCATCGGAAATATTCAATTTGTGGGATTCAAAAATGTGATTTTTCTTTTCTTAAAAAAAGAATATTGAAGAACCAAGTAGTGAATTGATAATTTAGTAAAACGTACATTTTGTGTGAATTGATTGAAAAAAATCGATTTGAATTAAGTGGAAAAAAGTCTATTTCGACATATTTTGGTTTCCATGCAAAATATAAGTTTTCTGAAACTATCGATTTAAATCCAAGAAAGAAAAAAAAAAAACTATGAACAAATTTTTTTTTTTCATCTTGAAACGTCAAGTGCATTGAACGAAATGATAAAAATAGAAAAATAGAATTGCTTTGAACAATAACATAATGATTGATTGACTAACAATGCATTTTTCATTGCTTTATCTTAGATTGAATGTTTTTGTTGTCGGGATTTTCTTCTAGCATAATTACTTGGAATTATATCAATTTGTGATTGGCATGGTATTAATTTTCATAATTTAGCATGAATATAGTCGCACATCATTTCATCGTGCCATTTATCCAATGTTAACATGACAAACTGATAAGAAAATATCAATTTTTCTCATTGTTCCAAGCTATCTAAATCAGCATCACTTCAAAGATCTATTAATCACTCGATAACATTCCGTTTGAATTGACATCTCTTTTTCTACTGGCAACAAAAAATTGAAAACACATTAATTTGTTGTATTTCGAAGTAAGTTAAGGAGCCACTTAACAAGTTATGTAAATTAATTTGTAATTTATCTCTATTTCAAGAGAAAAAAATTATAACTTCCGTTGTTTTGCATATATTTTTAATTTGAAAATATGATGTTTGATCATTGTTTTTCTCTTCAGGTTCAAGGGCACAACCATAATGATAATCGGCCAAACTGTGTAATGTGGAATTTCATTGGAAAAATAGTTGAGCAAATTCAATAATATTAAACGAACAGTGTATTTTCGATTTTTGTCAAAATCAACAATAAATACGATCACGTCTGCTTATTCGAGATTACAGTTTGGTAACTCTTGTCACCTCGTAAATCAAGCTGATTCGTAACTACGTAAATGAGATATTCGCTAAGTAAAAGTAACGAAAATATATTTCATCGTATAATTCACATGCATTTTCTTGACTTCTAATCGCTTAATTAAGACGAAATCTCTTTATTATCTTATGAAAACACAAATTCTTAAGCATACGTGTATGTGTTTGTTCAACATAATTAGTTGATGATTGGCATGGCGTTAAATCCAATGATATACTTTGCACATAGTGGCATATCAATTTGTCTGCTTTTATTCAAATTTATTATGATAAAATTATAAAAAAAAAAAAAAAAAAAAAAATCAATTTTATGTTTTGTTCAAAGCTATCTGAAACAGCATCTTTTCAAATATCTATTAATCACTTGAAAACTTTCTGATTGAATTGACATCTCTTTTTTTCTTGCATCAATAACTGGCAACGTATTAATTTGTTGGAATTCCAAGTAAGTTGAGTTACTCAACGAATTATGTTAAAAAGTGTTATTTATTGTTATTTCGATTAAATTGTAAATTTCGTTGTTTTTCGCATATTTTTGTGTTGATGCTTTTCTCTCTCTATCTCCTCTCTCTTTCTCTCTTTTTCTCTCTCTCTCTCTCTTCCCTCTCTCTATCTCTCTCTCTCTCTCTCTCTCTCTCTCTCTCTCTCTCTCTCTCTCTCTCTCTCTCTCTCTCTCTCTCTCTCTCTCTTTCTGTTCTCTAAAAATAAGACTAGATAACCTTTTGCTTGTTCCGTTGAATTGGTAAAACTATTGCAACTGGTTATTTAAATCATTCAAATGCGGTATTTTCTAGTGTTCACACTACCCAGTCGATGATGCCACAAAATTGTGTTGTTTCGTTGATAACGTCGAAAAAATGTTTGGAAAAAAAAAATTCATTCACATTAACGACTAATGGAAGAGTTGATACAGCTAACGTACAATCAAATGTATTTCATCAGTCGCTGACTAGCTGTAGAAAAGAAAAAAGAAAAAAAAAAACATTCTCGAAAAAAATTCAAAAATGTTGTGAACAACGATATCGTTTTGTCTGCACTATCACCGGTTGATTTACATTAAATCGAAATAAACTTTCTGGAACGCAAATGAAAGAAGGCGATCAAAAGACATTTTAATCACATTAACGAATAAATAAATCAATTCCTTTTTAAAATATGCTATGATTCAACCGAAATATAAACAACAACAATAACATCTCCAATAACAGCACCAATCGAGACGGCTATAAGTGTGAGATGATCTCGTTTGGTTTCACTTCACGATTTTCAACGGTTTTTTTTTTTCTTTTTTTTTTTTGACAACATTCAAAATGTTATGATATTTCACTGAGGCTCCATTGAGACCTCAAGTGAACCGATAAAGATAAATAAACATGCTGGAAGAAGGAAACAAAATAATAACATTGTTATTGGTGGTTTGGAAACGATGAATGGAAATCATGCCGACCAAAATCAATGAAATACCGAATTTAAATTCAGAATGCTTAGGCCGAAGTAAACTTTTTTTTTTTTTTTTTTTTTTTTGTTTTGTTGAAGTCTCTCTTTTGTTGTTCAAATGTTAAGATGCGAAATATTGTTGATTTTATATTTGGTCAACACCAATGTGATGACAATAAAATCGAATTCGTGGCTCAAAATTTTAACGTTACAATTTGTGGATATGTGAACGCGTGTCGATCATATCGTGATATCACGGAACCGAATGATAGATAAACAAATGAGCATTCGAAGCGTGCACAAAACTGAAATAGGTGTGAATTTCAATATAAAAGCATTTTGCCGACTTAAGACAATACTTCAGCAAAAGAAGTGTTGTGATTGACTTTATTTTCTCTTGCTTTTATTTCAACAGTTTCTATCTTGTTTTTAAGCCATCGATCGATGAGTTGATTTTGTAAGTTTAATTTTTCTCTCGTTCGCGTTGAACGTTCATTTGTTCAATAATTGAACTAGGTTCTAGTTGAAACTCGTTGTAAAAACCACACTATTTGACGAGTCATCTTAATGTATCAAATGCACGAATGAAGAATTCGTTACCCAAAAAATATGGTTTATGTTTATTATTTGAATTGAAATTATGAGCGCGAGCCGCTTGTTTACCTTCGAAAATAAGATTTCAGTCGGAGAATTACGTTTGGATGAGAGAGAGCATTATGTTTGAATGAGAGAGAGAGAGAGAGAGAGAGAGAGAGAGAGAGAGAGATAGAGAGATAAAGAGAAAGAGAGAGAGAGATAAAGATGAAAAAAAAAATTCATAACCACAGTTCGGTATAATTTGTTTCATCTTGATTGTCATTATTCAATTGCACTATCATCGCTGTCGTTAGCGCTTAAACAGTCTCTTCAACTCCTTTTCTTAAGATTTCGACAATGATTTTCAAGAAGAAAAAAGAAAAACACGTAATCCACCGTTTATTTGAGTTTGTGATTAAATGCCGACATCATTTTCGATGCTTGCACTTCAAATCGATATGTTCAATCGAAATGACTATGGTACATGTGAATCATTAAGCGATACACTATTTCCAAATGATTCATGTGAAACGGTTCCTTACGTGAAATTGTTTTCAAATCAATTTTCAAACTGAAAAAAATGCAAAATATTTAAATTGCATTTCAGTCGCGTGCACACACTTTTGGGTCGTCTTTTTTTTTTTTTTTGTGTCATTTATAACACTTACTTGCACGTTTCAATGTGCCTCATTTGCCTTAACATAAATCGATTTATCAAACATCCGAAGATTTTCTTGTATGATAACTTGATTTCAACCGAATTGTCAAAGTGCATACCGCAAATACAACAACGTAAAGTAGGCCGGTTTTTTTTACTCCATCTCATTTCGAATCAAACACAAATTTATGCACCCTTTTTCCACGAACGTTATCACTCCCGCTTTCGTAAACATGATTCGATGCATTTCGAAATCAAGTTGTTTGTGATGGCAAATGAAGTAGAACGACCCTTTTTTGGCGATTCTAAAACGAACAATATCGATGTTTTGCCAGCAGTCAGAACTGACAGAATCCGGTTGTATAACATCAAGATTGAGGGCGAATTTCACTGATTTAATTGTATGGGAGGAACGTGATTGCTTTGCCGTGTTTTATTTTATTTTATTTTTTTACACTCATCCCGTTTACATTTCCACTTTGGTGTTTTATAACTCACTTAGTGCGGCTATTTTCATCATTACAACACCCAAAGATTTGATTTTACTTGATGAATATTTATTCAAATAATCAAATTTAAAATAATTGTGCACGTTGTTTTCGCCCATTTCTCTTATTTTGGTTTGTTAGCTAACATACGCGCGTTTATTTCGAAAAGAAAAGGGAGACAAAATTATTCGAATGTTACATAGACACATTTATGTAACGGTTTTTCAAGACAAGTCAATCAAAAAACATTTGGATTCCGAAGGGGTGCGTTGATTGCTGTGCCATCGAGCCAATTGGGAATTTACTTTCAAATATTATTATGTGAAATTTTCGTAAATTTGATTATCACTATATTCCATTCACATTTTCGATTGATGGACTTAAAATCGAAATATAGTGTTGACGATTTATCACATTAACTTGAATAATAAGCTGAAATGAAACATATGCTTTTGAGCCTTACATTTACTACAATTATTGTTTTTTTTTTTTCTTTTCTTTTGGATATTATTCAAATGATTTTTTTTTAATTCATTTAGTAAAATTAATAAAAAATTCGAAAATTATAATTTCCAATTTTATTTATTAATTATATTTCATGTAGAAACACTCATTTGGATGAAGATTTTTTTTTTTTTTTTTCTTTTTTTTCTTTTTTCTCACGCATTATTCCCATTTAGACATCACTTTGAATCATGTGTTTAAATAAAAAAAAAATTCCAAATTTGAAGAGAGAATTCTTTTCAATGTTTGAATTAGCATTAGCATTCATATCAATATTATGTCTGATTTGAGGTCAATGAATTTAAATATTCTATCAGCCGGAAATTGAAATCATTTGAATATGGATTTGGTAGAACATTGTTGTTGGCTCCTTTCAGTCAATTTTCAATTTAATAAATTTAAATATTTTGGTAAACTAACCATTAATTTATTAAAGGATTGTATCTCTGTATCAAGCCATATATCGTAATGAATAAACACGTATTCAAAAACAAAAAGATCAAAATAAAAACATTAAAATGCATGTTATTTGAAAGAAATAGAAAATCAAATTTTTTGTTTTAAATTATTTGTAATTTAATTTCTGGTTTTGTTTAAGTTAATATAAAATATACGCAATTTGAAAGAAAAGATAACATTTTATATAAAAATTTCGCATACTTTCCATCAATTCGAAGGTCAATCATGCGCTGCGTTTCGTTAAACAAAAAAAAAAAAAAAAAAAAAAATCGGAATTTAACATGAAAATTGAATAAAAATCATCAGAATGGAATTGAGAATGATTTCATATTTTTATGGCAAACCGGATATTTTTGTATCCATTTTTATCACTTTATTAAATGCTATATGCAACCAAAGCGAATGAATTCAGAATGATTTATATATGTGTTTTTGTATAATATTTTCCACATCTAGTTCGATATGCATCCATTCGGTTTGATATCATCCATAAACATTTTAATGTCACATTGCATCTGAAATTTTGAATATTTTTTTTTTTTTTTTTGTTATCAATTTTCGATAACTTTTATTATTGGAACTGGGGCCACATCCGGCGATTAAGGTGTGTTAATATGGCGACTATAAAGACATTACATTTTAGCTCTGTGAAGAAAACAATTTAATCGATAAAAATGTGAAGATATTTGCTTTGACATTTCAAATACATATATTTCGGATGATTTTATACGGAAAAATTAATTTTCATAACGAATGATGAGGTGTTTTTTATTTGTATGATCTTGTTCAGCCTATTTGACATTGATGATGACAAAAAAAAGAAAAAAAAAAAAAAAAGAAAAAAAATGTTCACGATGTAAAAGTGACATCAACTTCGTGTGCATTTTGTCATCGATCCCAATTTTTCTGATAAAATTGAATTTGAATAAAGAATGAAAACAAAAAACAAAAAAAATGATTAGAAATATTGTGCCGGACAACGTGTTGCGGCATATGAATTATGTATGTGAATTAGGGTGTTCAACATTTTTAAAATAAATGAGAATATATGTTTTTTAGATAGGTCTTGCAATGAAATTTTTTAAAATCCATATTACATAATTAATGTGTCTTCATTATTTCATAACTACTGAAAGAAGACTGATTTTTGAACGATAAAAAAACTTTTGCAATAAATTTCATACAAATAAATTAAACATGGACAAGTTTTGTGTCCGATGATAGCATTCAAACAATTCTGCGATTTATATTCACCCTACTCGATGCAAAATGTTGACAGATCTGAAGCACATTTCAAAACGTCAAATCTAAATACAAACTTTGATGTTTTAACTGATTCTTGTCTTTACAGTAGATTTTCTCTTGTAATTGGTATTGAATCACATTTGATTTGATTTTATTTCATTTTAATTGGAATCTTATTTGATTTTATTTTATTTCATTTTATCGAAGCATGTGTATCATATTTGATTTTGTGCATAAAGAAAGTGTTTCATTGTAAATAACTTGATAAAAAAACACCCAAAGTGAACAAAAATGGAAATTCCAACTGTATAGAGAGAAATTTAAACAATGAAGTGATTTCAATATCAATAAACAATAGATCGACAAAATGAAATGATTCTTAGTTGTGACAAAACGGTGTTTTACAATGTGATCATGGCCAATCTGTGTATTTCAAATTTCAATGGATTCTTTGTGATCGTTTGCAAATTTTTGGTTGCCGTGCAATTTTTATATTCGGCGACCATTTGTTTATGAACTCTCACATTGATACATACAATCAATTCATTTCAAAGAAATAAAAATTATCCAGTGGTAAATTTACATTTTGAAATGTGTCATGTGTTTGATTCGAGGTTATGTTGATTTGTTACTGTTAGTTTTCGATAAAATTCGCCTCAAATCATCAGAATTTCACAAATCATTGTCATTCGGAGACGAGATTTTGACCAAGTCAGTCACTTAGATTAAATTAAATCAAATTTTCTTGTGATTTACAGTAAATTAATTACTTTTTATTGGATTTTCAATTGGAATTGAATTATTTGCGAGAGTAACAAATCGAATGGAGTGATTTAGTGAACGCAATTCTTGTGTGATTTACTTTAGTTGATTGTTTTGGTAATTTCTTAACTATTGCAAAAAATACCCAGTGAATTTGTGTTTAATTTCTATTGCTGATCGATGTTATGTGGATTTAATGCTGTGCCTATTTGTCTAATCGTGCTAATTTGATATCATTTGATTTTAATCTTTGTTTTATTTTACTTATTTAAATGCGGCTTTTGATTCAAAGTTGTTTAGTTTAATTGTGATTTTTTTTTTTGGTCATTCCATTTTTCTGCTTTAATTCGATGAATTTAACACATATCAATTTTTTCAAGTTTTTGCGTTTTTTTTTTTTGTTCATTGAATAGTGTTTCGAGCATTTGTCAACAAAATGGTTCGATCGAAGAATAAAGAAAAGCCACCCGACACGGAATACCGGTCTGTGAAATGTGCTCTCGGAACGATTATACGCGAAGAATATCGATTGCCATTGGTTACCATCATAAGCCAATTCAGTGTGATTGCAACTCAGATTTCTGTTCTAGCTTCGTTGCTATTTTTGTACATGGTGATTTATTTATTAATTTTTTTTTTTTATCGATAAAATGCTCAAATACCATACATATGTACATATATGGAAAAGAAACAATGATTTTTTTCTTTTGCTCGATTTTATTAGGCAAACAATGCCATTGACAATGACGATGACCGATTTTTCGATTATATTGGCGAGGAAGTCATCACCCATTGTTTCAATGGTGTACTACGGCAGAACAAAGACAATTATTTATTCATGCCAACCGAATTTCGACGATGGGTGGAAGGATCAGTCAGTGAATGGTTTATGTGGCCGAGCAACAGACAATTTGGCAACGCATTCAAGAATCTTTACGAGCAATATATCGAGAATGTGCAGACAAATTTAAGAACACACTGCGAAAATCGATTGAAGTTGTTTTTCCGTCTGATGATTTACGAGATCAACGACAATATCAGACGACAAAACCAACCGGATGCTGTGCTATTCGATGGCAATGATCTCAAAAACGCTATCAAGTACTCGTATGAGCGAAAAGACACGACGCGTGGGAACATTGCTGCACAGCAACGGTTGGGTGTTTTGTTAGACGAATTGCGAAGAATGGGTGCGCCAGATGACTGCGATATTCGAGCATTTGTCAAAAATCATTGGTTTCGATCGCTTCGAATGTGGCTCCGAATACAACGGTACATAAAGCTGTTCCAGCTCACATATGAAAATGTAAACTACAGTTGGATGTTGTTCCGTAAACATCCACTGTACGTACAACGACCAGCCGTACCTGAGCCACCAAAAGCACGTACATTCGCTGCCATCCCAATGTGCTCATTCCAACGCCGACATATCACCGTTGACTCAGATGTTTTACGTCGTCTTCTGTGTGAAACGAACTTGATACCAAAGAAGTTCGGGAAAAGAAAAAAGTGCATCAATATCAATCAAAATGAATTCTTTGCGAACACAAAAGGCTGTTGGAATCTTTATTTTGACATCGACAAGATTCACAGCTTTGTCAAAGGAAAGAAACCATTCGATTATCAATTTTTATCTGATGGTGTATCAGCAACGGTGCTGTATTTAAGACCAAATCGACCAGAGCCAGTATTATCCGAAGAAGCATTGCTCCATCTCTATCATTCTGGTAATTTTTGGTACGAGCTCGGCATGGATCCCGGCATGCGCACATGGAATGCCACTGTGCGTCGAAACATCATCACCGGTGAAGAGGTAAGTAATTTTTTTTCATTCAAATTGATTCATTTGAAATGGAATTCATTTGTTTTCACTATTAAATCAAAATTGTTTCCTTTTTTGCATTTTTCATAGGTCAACATCAGAATATCCAGTAAGAGATATCATTATGATACCAAGCAAGGCGTACGAAATAAGAAAGCTGAGATATTGTCACGCGTTTTCAAGTATGATGAAGAATGTGATCGAAATCGTGTTGCAGCCACAGTTGGTGAAATGCCATCGCCACAAGGCACAACATGGAGCTGGTACATAACGCATCGCTTGCGAATGATGGAAAATGGAATCGAAACGTACACGACTCGCAATTACGCTCGATTACGATTGGACAAGCACATTAGATGGCATCGTGCAATTGATAAAATGGCCGCTAAATTGGTGAACAATAAGCCATCGTTCATTTACATTGGAGCTGGTAACTGGGCACCTAATTCACCGATATCGATAAAGAAACACGTGCGATGTCCAGGGACACGAAAATTGATTGGAGCCATAAAGAAGCGTGGAAATTGCATAATTCGAATGGTCGATGAGTGGTGCACATCTCAATTGTGTGGTAGATGTCTTCGACCATTTCCACGTTGGACAAAGAACAAACGGTACAAGACATGCGAGGACTGCAGACCAAATCCAATCTTGCAATTACCAACGCTCATTGTAACGAATGCCAGCAAGCGAGTTTTGCAAATGAAGCGGTCGATTATGAAAGTTTGGCGAGAGATGACAGATGCGGGCAATGAAGTTGCAGCAATTCTAACTCAATCGAATACCGGACGTTTGGTGTCCAAAAAGCAGCGCTTTGAAAAGACATGGCAACCAAATGCAAACGTAGACGATGAAATGGAAGATGCTGCTCAACAACGGCCACTGCTCAAAACTGTGTGGCATCGCGATATTTCAGCAGCGAAATTGATCCTGTACAAAGGTATGTAATTTCGATGGAAAAATGAAATGTATTGATATTTTGATGGATTTGTTTTATGAAATTTCCATGCACATTTGAATTTGTGATTTTTTTTTTCTCGATTCATCCATACAGGTCATTGCCAGCTGTTTTTTATGCCGGTGTATCATGGATTGTTGAGAGCACGTGATGAAGAGCCAGATATCGGCCCAGCATAATGGAATCGTCTACAGTTTCCATTCAATACCAATCTTAATTTTAAAAATTAGTTTTTAACGATAGTTTTTAAGTTTTTTATTAACGATCGTTAGTCCGCTAGCCTTGTAATTTGTGGGCTAGTTTGTCAGTACATAGTGGTGGGCATCATTATCATGTCTGTCTCTCAATTGGTTCGAACCTATATCACCTTTTGATGATGATGCTATTCATCTCGTGCATCCATGGTAAGATAATATCCTTAATATTCTTCAAAACAATTTAAATTCATATTTATAAACGGTCTTTTTTCGGTAGATATGTATGAATTTGAATCGCAATGTAATATGAATACTATCAATGAGCATAAAATTTGGCACTCGTTTAATTAATGCTATATTCTCTTTTCATTACAGATATGATGAACACCCTAATGTGAATAGGCCATTTGCATTTGCATTTGTTTTGTCAACCGAATCAGTCAATTGAATGGTATTCGTGACCTCGACAACTATATTTATAATAAACAAGAATGAAAGACCAAACAAAAAAAAAAATGTTTCGCATCACCTTATTATTTCATTAAAAAAAAAAAAAAAAATTGTCGTTGACAAAGGAATCTCGAGACTGCTATTTAAGCGTCTCTAGCTCCATTGCAAGCGCCGCGCATTCTATTGTTTTCTTACTTTGCTCAAACAAACAAATAAAAACTCTTTTATTCAGCGGTTATTATTCTCGGTTATTGGTCTATGGGCCATTTGTTTCGAGGTGGAGCTTTATTATCAAAACTCTTTCGGATTCCTCAAAAAAAAACCAGCTGTCGGCTACTGTCCTGGTCAATTTTATTTAAAAAAAAAAGAACAATACGAAAGGAAAAATTGATTGCGTGATGTATATTTGTTTGTTTTTTTTTTTTTTTTTTTTTTAATCGATAGTCATTTGTTGTGCGTGTTTCTCAGGAAAAAAGATCAAAAATGTATCGAATTTCAGTTGAATTTAATAAACAACAAAAAATAAAAATATGACGTACGTTCGATGCATGAGAATAATGAAAATTGAAAAATCGCCGACGCGATCATTATATGATTACAATCTGAAATGAAATGAAAAAAAAAAAAAAACAAAAAAAAAAAAAAGAAAAGAAACAACTCATTCGGAAGCTGTGTGAAATGTAATATCCAACAGTAAAATTAATAACGAAAATGACGTCTAATAATTTCAAAGTCACTTGCGATGTGTGAATATGAATGAAAATCATGATGCCGTACTGTACACGGGCCAAAGCAATTCAAAAAATCAGCGGGACACTGCCATGACTTCGCACCAAAATAATATTCTCGTTCAATTGCTGGCCATCGCAGTTCAAACCAATAACAAAATACACACAATCGATTGTAAATACGACACAACGTTTGCATTATCAAAACATAAAATCAATCACAAACAATTCATTATTTTCAACATTATTTCCTCTTCGTAAATAGTTGCCATGCTCATTACATTCAATGCATTGCAGACTCTCTTTCTCTCTAAATTTCAGTCATTGATACTTGGCTGCTGGTGTTACTTGCATACGATTCATATTACAAAGTCAATAATAATACATTGACGACAAATGAACGTTCACTTAAAGAATTGCACATCATTTATTTCAATACTATCAGATGACGATCAGATGCTAGTTTCTGTAGAAATTGCATGATAAAAAATTCAATGCATTTTAACTTCCATAATCTCATGGCACTAAACATATTTAGATGAGTATTTACTCAACTGAAATAATTCCATACTTTTTTTTGTAAACAAATTGTTTTTTCGTTTTGCAATTAATCTCCCTTGGTAATTAGCATTGAAAAGAATATTTTTGTAATTTAGATTCGGTTTTCCATGAATTTTATTTAAAAAAAATTATTGAATCAAGTATGCCAAATGTTGCTTAAATTCTCCAAATGTGTTTTTTTTCTTCTCTTTTTATTCATACCAAAATGCATGATTAAAATTCAGAACATTCAATTGCTTGACATGTTTTTGACATGGCCCCAAGCTGAAGACTCATTTGCATCTAAATATCAATTTCCGTAAAATATTACTCGATTTTTGCAATTAAGTATTAATATTTTTGAAGCAATTAAAAAACCAAAATACACTTCGGATATTCCTTTTTTTATGATTTAAATGAAACAATTAAATCATGCAATTCAATTAAGGATATGATTTCAATGCAATGAGTGCAATTGTGTAAGGATAGAGAGTGTGACAAAGTGCGTCTGGATCAATGAAAAGATTTGTGTAGAAATATGGAAAATTTTTTAATTATATCCTGACATAGCGCAACGGTCGTCTTCTAATTGCGACTCATTAACGCATTCATTTCAATTTGTTTCATCTATTCATTTTAAATAATAAATACGAAAATATTATTAGACAATTATAAATATGTATTTATACATTCGGCTTAAATACGAAATATGGAATGATAATTTCTCTGTTTTAAACATGTTGATGGCATACCTAATGGGATAAATGTATACAAAATTAAAATGAACAAATCGTTCAAAGCATCATCACAGCACACAGACACATATATACAACGAGATTTTGTCATTAATTTTCCGTTGTTGATAATTATAGCCATTTTCACGTCTGTACCATGTGATGATTGTGTAACACGTTTTTAATTATGCTCGATATTCATTTTTTTTTTATTTTTTTGTTTTAAATTTTTTTTTTTTTTCATTTTTTTTTCTGTGTATCGTTGTGTCGGTTATTTTATACATAGTGAATTTGTCACACATTATTCATACAATTTACAGAAATCAAATAAAAATTGATGCAGTGAAAATAGTTTCATTTAATTGTAATTGAGACACAAAGAAAATTGTTGCAGCATAAATTGGTTAAAGCAATTTTTAGAATATTTCATGAACTTAACCATGTGGATTGATAGTAATTTCATACATTGTTATCATATAAATAGTCACAATGAATGCATCCATAAATGAATGTTATGGCGATTTTGACCGGCTAGAATGTTGTTGATGAGACAAGTAATTTTCAAGTGACTTTTCAATGTTTCTTTCCGCGTCAATTCCAAGAAAGAAATGTTAATGAAAACACACTGTTTTTTTTTTTTTTTTTTTTTTGTGTAGCTAAACCAAGAGCTTAAGTGTTTGTAAGTGATTTCATTTGACACGTTAGACAGTGCTTAATAGGCACACGCAATATCCTTACATTGTAAATTTGTGCCTGAAATCACGCATCGTCTCATGACAAACAATTACATGGATAATCGAACTGTCGATATGTTTCATTTTTGTATGCATGTATGATGTATGATTTTGTTATGCTTTGGTTATACTTGTTCTTGGTCAACTGTGTGTATGAATGTAAATTAACTTTTCTTTTCTTGAATCAGTTCAAGTCGGCATCATAAACAAGCCACGTCAATTCGAAATAAGAATTTCCCTTCAATTGCACACATGTCATGAATTATCGGTAGTTTGTCGCTGCATATAATTCGTTTGCGTGTGAAATGAACACTTATTAAAAGGTGCTAATTGAGTGTCGATAATTTTAGACAATGAAAGAAATCGGCTAAAGGTTAAAAAAAAAGAAAAAAATTTTTAATTTTGATAATTGCATTTTACATCCGCAGAAAAAATTACAAGAAATGAGATTAAGGTTACCGGCAAAAATGTCAACGAACCAATTTAAAAACAACCAATTTATGCATTTAGACCATGTTCAACAATTATGGATACGCACATTTGTCAATGAATTTAAATATTGTTAACGTACGATTTATCATTTCGGCACATTTTTTTTATCATGACACGAAAATCCCTTTAGCATCATTCCAACAATTTACAGAAATAACGCCAATGATGAATGTCATGTCATTAGTTTTAACCAGAAAGAAAAAAAACACATTTGAAAATTTACAAAAAAAAAACGTATTTTTTTCAATTTTTTTTTTTTGTCAAAAGATCCATCTTATTTATTGTTACATTTTGTTCCCTTTTTTTTAACTCCAACTAAACTTTGATTGACAGTCTGACGAATTAATAATTCCATACAATTGTCAGAGATCTATGGATGCTATAATAACACAATCTGATTGACATATTTCACTTGAATAAAAACTTTAAAGAACTAAAAAAAAACAAAGTAATAAAATCGAATTCATAGCAAATGAATGCAAATTTCGAATAAAATGTATCTCTTTAGATTAAAATGACTACTCTTTTTCTACCAATAATTCTTGCACTATTAAAAAAAAAAATATGCGAATATCAACTGATACACAAAAGCTTACAGCTGAATCGTTTGTGCTTGGCTTTGCAATGATGAGATTGTGTTGAATTTCATTTAATCATCTCTTGATTTATGTAAAAAAAAATTTTTATTCCGGCGCCAAATTCTTAATTTTCCTGCATCAATTTAAGTCAAAAAAATTCTATTGAATTTGGCAAAGCAAAACCTTTGATAATCCCAAATGGAGAGCTCAAATCGATTAATCCAATAATAGTGGTGCTATTTATTCCTTTATTCATACTCAACATTTTATTTTAAAAGATTTCATTTGATTTTTATTTGAAATGAACAATCAACATTTACAATTTAGAAAAAAATAACTCATGCATGATCATTCCACGGATTTTAAATTGTAATATTTTCAATCAATAAATGTCCGATTAAATTGTTGTTGAATTGTTTGCAATTTTATATGCAACTTGAATTTATCTTCGGTAGATTGTAAATTCAGTGAAATATGAACGATTTCTATGAAATAATTCAAAATGGTAATTTGCGGTAAAATCAACGATTTAGCAAATGCTAAAAAATCAAATATGAAATGATTTGAAAATGATGACGCCATCCATATCCATATTTTTGAAAGGTTTTCAAAACATGAAATGAATATTTTGCATCATTCAATAATGGAAAAAATGGATTTGAATGTAATTTTGAATATTTTAATGCTAAATAAATTGGAACTAATGGAACTGCTTTACCGCCAATATTCAAAAGGTGTGAAATATATCAATATTTATATGCAAAGTCATTTTTGCTATCAAAGACAACAGCCAATGGAATTTACAATTTAATATAGATGTATACCGGCTTTAAGCTAACAAAGTGATCGGCCAGAGTGAAATTGCTATTTGTAAATTATTTGAAAAAAATGCTAAACAAATTACTCTAATAGATGAAACTAGAGTGCCAAAATACCAATAAATTAACATTATCATATTTATTTTCTTCATTTAATCTGTGTTGTGACTTAAAAAATATACATAATTTGATGTGCATGTCACATTTGCCATCATTTGTTTGTTTGTTTGCAAAAATAAAATAAAATAAACGAAATTAATCAATTTATTTGGACAAAGGAATGATAATGAAGATTCTTTGGATGCTCTATTCAAATTTCCTGTATTGAGATGTTTGGCAGGAGACTAAAAAATATGGTTTGATATGGCATGAAGTAAAAAAAAAACCGCTCTAATCCGTTAAAGATTAAGCGCTACATTTGCATATTAATTGGGATTTGATTTTCTCGTGTCAGTGCCAGAAAAAAAAAAAAAAAAAAAAAAAACTGGAGACAACATTAGATGGTTTGACACAAAATGTATCACAATACAAAAGAATTGCAAAAAAAAAAAAACTTCAACATACGTTATCTAAACTAAATGAATCATTATTTACAAAAGCACTTTGACCGCTACTCATTTCGTTATCAATGGAATTAGTTTTCATACCAATTCACGCAATTCCATTCATCTTCATTCAAACATTTTACTCTTCTTCTCTCTGTTTTCTCTCACTCTTTCTGTTTGAACATTTCTTTCACAAAGTTCAATCACTGAAAACAATTTGTGGTGATGAAGTGGTGTGACGTTCGCAATATTTTTGCTATTCAAATCATTCGTACAAATCATACGTATCAATTTCATTCCGTAGCATTTTCGGCCTTGTATGTTCATTTTTCACCAAAAAATGGTTCCAGTATCATTCGAAATTTCGAATAATTACCACAGAAATTCATTATTTATACACCAAATATATATAATTTACACACACTACATCGATGTTAAATTGGTAAATTTGGATCAAACAGCTCGATAGACATTTCCATGGAGTGGCAAGGACAAATCGGACTGAAAAATCATATTGACTGAAGCATCGCACATGAATATCAAACTACGAATAATTGGCCCCCTGATGATGGTCATTGTAAATGCCACTCCCAATGATCCATTGTTTTGTACACAGAATTTTGGAGACGAATTAATTATCAAATCGTTTTTTTTTGACCAATTTTCGTCTTTGATAAAAATCGATCGATTGAAGATTATCATTTGAATTTAAATGGAATTAATTTCCGTTTAATTATTAAAATTTATTGATTTGCATTTGGTGTTCGATTTTTGATTTTGATCAAAATATATTTTCATTGTTCCCTTTGTTAACATAATCACACTTTCTTCTTGTTTAACTTATGAGATTTTTATTCTATTCAGACCAAATGTGAAATAAATGACTTAATTTGATTGAATGAGTTGAAAAATTTGCGATCAGATTTCTGATAACAATTTTCTTTTAAATTTTCATTCAACGATATTTAGCCAAAATAAAAAAAAAAAAAACTTCATTTCAATTTACAGTTTTGGTTAGAAATTTTAATTTGAAGAAGCCATTCATTTACTATTTAAATTTAGAACTCTATCTCATTTAAAAAATTCAAAACTCTATACATTTTTCAAACTCCTAATATTATTTCGGAATCAAAAGTGCCCCAGTGACAAATTTGAGCATTTGATTTTAAGCAAAATGAGTATTTGCTTATATACATAAGCGTCATTGTGTTAAAAGAAATTAAATATTTTAAATTCATGCGCTTGTTTTACGGGGAGCATCTAGCGGTAAAGTCTGCAATTAATTCAATCGAAAGTTTATTTACTCTGATACATTTTTGAATAAATCTTCATCAAGTTGAATTTTTTGAAGACAAATGTAAAAATGTGCATTTCTTCAAGTGAACAGAGTTGAAAAATATTATTTTATTTTATTTTCTTCTAAATTTCTATATATGAATTCGAAAATATGAATGACCAAATTGAAGTCAAAATCCATCCAATCGTCCACAAAACCCTTGTAAGGTTTCAACGTCTAACACACGTTAGCATGTTTGAAAGCTATATGGCGTTGCGTTGATGGTGTGAATTGTGAGAATTATAAATTGTCATTAATATATTGAATCAAAGAATTGTCATACTATTGTCAACATGAATAATATGTATTTGTCCGACAAACTAACCTTCAATTGAATAAAAGTTGTATTTAAAATAAAGGAAAAAAAAAGGAAAATTTTTCCTGTGTGACAAATAACCTTAAATTGAGTTAGGTGGAATTTGATATTCTCCAGCATTTGAAAATGTGCGAAAAAGAATCATTCAATAAATGGTTAAACAATAAACTAAAAAGTCTGAAGACAGACGAAAGTGTGTTTGGTTCATACATATTGGGAATACTTGAAGGTGATGAATCAAAGGATGAAAAACGTGAAGCTCTCGAAGGAATTTTATCAGCTATCATTGTAAGTTGTAAATCATGATTTTCAAATTTATTTATGAAAAAGTTATTTTTTTTTTTTTAAACTAAAATTGATATTTTTTTACTAAAATTGATATTTTTTTTCCACTAAAATATGAATTTACAGGAGGATGGCCTTGAAAATGTGATAAACGAAATAATTGACGAATGGGAAAAATGTGAACCAAAAACAAATGAGAAACCAGCAGAAATTGAAGATGTTGATGCAAAATTAGCTCGATTATTAGAAAATAAGCATATAACGACAACGGTTCAACGTCAATATACCGAAGAAGAGTTACGAATTCGTGAACAAATTCTAGCTCAATATAGTCAAGTTGAGTATGAAGATGGTTACGAAGATGAAATTGCTGAACAAGCGGCTGGTCCAAGTAGCACAACACATGAGCCCAATGATCCGCTTTTAATGAAAAATACAAATGCATCCGATGTAGCCGCTTTAGCCAAAGAGCGTCGTGAACAAGCAAAAATTGATAGCAAAGCGAAAAAGGAAAAAGATAAACTAGACCGTGAAAAGCAAAAACAATTGCGTGAAGAAAAAAAAGAAAAACGAAAAACCGTCAAGGGTGAACGAAGACGGTAGCACGTTTCTATTTTACAAACTGTCTACAACAATTTCGTCATTATGTATTCTCTACTCTTTTCTTTTTCTTTTTTTTTTTTTTGCTTCTTCTTTACATCATTCGCTCAATTTTATATTTAGAATTTAGACTGCAATCGTTTGGATCGCAACGAAATTCAATTACCGTTTGTATCAATCCAAATACATAATTTTGAGTTTTTTTTTTCTCTGTTTTACAATAACTAAATAATTAAGACTAAATGAAGAAAATTGTAAAAATAAACCCAATTCGATTGTTTAATTTGCAATCGATAAAATGCAATAAAATAATAAAAATGTGAAATTCTGAATTCAGAATTCGAGCTGAATGAAAAAAACAATCAATTAAGTTGCACTTAAGTGTTTCCATATTTACTATGCTTGTTGGCTCAGTCTGAAATGAATGTCATCAATCAAATCTGTTGCCGATTTAATAGTAAGTAAAAAACAAATTAGGAAAGGTCAACACAATTTTAATGTTCTTTGCGGTTAATTTGAAATGTAATGACTTTTGAATGAAACCACTGCAAAACCCCGAACAAAACATCATTGAAAAATCATGTTCAGTTTAATGATGATCATAAATTGGCTTGTCGAAAAATTGTAAACAAATTTATTTCTTTTTCCCAAATGTAAACAAAATTGTACCAAGGAGGGAAACTACTTAATCGATATAAATGACAGTAATTGCTAACAAGAAAAAATAATTTCATTTGATGGGAATTTTTTTAAAAAACGATATTTTATTGTTAGCAAGATACACAAGAAAATGAATCGTTTAAATTTAAAAGAAATTTAAAAAAAATTCCAAATTTAAACGAGATACCAATAAATTGCATATCAAATTCATTAAAATAAACTCAAATTTACCATAAAATAATATCCGTTTATGAACTTAGATTAGATAAATTTTAAAAGTGCGGAATATATTCAAATATGGTATGATTTTTTATAATTGGAATTTTTGCTCTTCTGATTCGAATAATTATTGAATTTATTGTTTATAATTGGAAAGGAAAAAAGCATATTTATTCATCAACGTTTCCTAATCCACATTCAAACTGACATTTTATCAATTTATGAATTAAAGTATGATTTTTTTTTCGCAAAGTTATCAATACTTTATTTCCAATTATTGTCACAAATGGAATTTTACAATTTATCTTATCTGGACATAAGTGGATGTTATTTTATTATAAAAATTTGCGGTTATTTCCATTTTTAAATTTAATTTTCGTTGTTATTGCGGTAAATAGGAATTTGTCTATTTTTTTTAGTTAAAAATAAATCGTTTTTCGAAAAAAAAAAAAATCTCACCATATCAGACACATCATTTGGTTTCATATCTGGAACTGAGGATTTGAAAAATTTTAATTAACTAAATCATATCTAATTAAACTAATAAAATTGTAATACTAATTTAGCAATAGATTGAATTCTTTGGTAATTAACTTGGAATTTTTCCTATGAAATTGCAATATTTATTGTGAAGTACACAGTATCCAATGCTAGACCCCTTGAAGATTTCAAATTAAAATGCACAGTATGCATTAAATAACGAAAAACATTAGAAAACTGCACATACAAGGAGGTGATCGTAATATTTGTTGGTTGAATGAGTATAATAAACATACAACTCAATCAATGTAAAATTTGTTGCTGGAATGGTTCGACACTGTTGCAGCAGCTGTAATAGGCGCTCAAATAAAACGAATTAGATGAACGGAAGACAAGCAAAAGAATCAAGAGAGAAAGAGGACAAAAAAAAAAACATATATACAAACACTTATGTGTTGTCGGCACTCCCCCAACCTAATGAAAAAGAGTGAGAAATGCAACAAGCAACATGAACACTCATAACAAACACAAACGACAAAGATGGTTAAAACACATGGTTCATTGTCGCGAAAGTCATTTAGTGTTTTTAACCAATTTTCTTTACTTTGTATTCATATTCGTTGTATACATTGTGCATCTTCAAGTTCGTTTTAGTTTGATATTTTATTTGAGAGAAAGATGCATAACGATCTAATCGGCTTATTGCTGTGCGGCAATAAGTTTTAAATATGGAGTATGCATCGTAATTTTCATTTTTTTTTTTTTTTTTTTCGTCGAAATTTTTGCCATCATTTGCGTTGAGTGATGACCAGATGTCATAGGCTCAAGCAAATTGGCTGCATAAGATCAACTGATTCTGCTGAATAATCCCGGTCTAGCTAACTGTTATTAAATTTTAAGCAAACGCGCATATCATTTCCCATATTGACGCACCCTAAAAATATATGTTTCTCCTCTTTCTTGTTCCGCTCATCATATGTTCATTGTTTTAATGATCAAACGATGTTTGTGCGCATGTACACGGCTTCTTTTTCAATTTCCTATAGAAAAATTAAGCACAGAAAAACTGTATAGTCGGCCGTCTTCTTGGAAGCGCATAGAAATTCAGTCCGGAGGAGTGTGTTGTTGCGATCGTACGCATTCATTGTGTGTTGCTAAGAACGATTGGTTTATAGTTTTCAATTTGATATTCGTTAATGTTAATCGATTAATTTGTTTCATAAAAATCATATTACATTTAGCCGCTTATGTTATTGATTTCAGTGAATGAATGAGTTAAATGTAATAAAAACCAATTGGATTGATTTCTACGAAATACACAAACTAATAATAAGTTCATTCAAGTTTAGTCGTATTGGTGACATCAATCGTTTTCAAGTGAATTGTATTCTGAATGTGATTAAGACAGTTGAAGACAGTCAATGACATGAATATATGACGGATTTAGTAAAATAACCGTCGACGTTACTTGTGCCAAAAAGATGACGAACTGAAAAGAAAAGAGGATACGAAATAAAAAAAAAAAAAACATTTTAAGAGGATGCAATGACTGCGGGTCATGTGTAAAAAAAGAGAAACATTTGCTCGAGACTCAGCGAATAAGTGAAAGACCTGAATGTTGTGCATCATAAGCAAGAATAAATTGTCTTATATGCATCGGAATTTTTTTTTTCTCTCTTTGGCTTAAGTAGAAGTATATTTTTTTTTGTGCGTTAAACAAATACTGACATTCATTAAGTGAACATTTTGCGTGGTTTTTGCTTGTTTTTAATAGAAAAACATTAAGTCGTGCGTTTGTTTTTTTGTGAAACGAGACCTGAGGTGCGTGTATGTGTAGTAGCTGTTTTTCTTATGATTTTTTAACAGAAAAAAAAAATCGAGATCGTTGTACAAACTCAAGTGGAATTTTCATTAAAATGTTTTCAGTGAACCAAAACTACGATAAGATTGTAAATTCCAATGTTAGAAGCATGGATAAAACCATCGGAGACACATATCAGTATCGATCGAAATTAATGATTATGTCTTCTTTTCCGTTACAATTGAGTCAAAATCGAGAGAGCATTCGTACCATATCGTGTCGTCGGCGCATTCAAAAAAGATAAATTGAGTCACTTTGTCGTAAAAGTTTTATTTATAAAACATACCAACAATCTTAATTTTCTGACTGAATCTAAATTGAATGAAGGAAAATATCCCCTTCTGTATGACGCGACACGGTTCTCAATTTAGAATTTCTCTTATTTCCTCACTCCATTTCTCTCTCTCTCTCTCTCTTTCTTTCTCTCTCCTTCTCTCCCCCCTCCCTCTCTCTCTCACTCTTCTCTCTCTCCCTCTCTCTCTCTTTCTTTTTCTTTTTCTTTCTCTCTCTCTCTCTCTCTCTCTTTCTCTCTCTCTCTCTCTCTTCCACCTCTCTCTCTCTCTCACTCTTCTCTCTCTCTCTCTCTCTTCCACCTCTCTCTCTCTCTCTCTCTTCATCTTTCTCATATTGTGCAAGTGTATGAGTGCGGTACTTAAGCCCTGAAAAAAAAAACGACAAAGAAATAAACAACAATATACGACGAGAAAAGTGATCATCGCCCGATGCTTAAATAAATACCATACGGAAAATTCAAATGAAAACAAATGGTACCAAACTGCCAAACTGAATAAAAGTTGAAAAAAAAAACATCGCTTCAGTCACACCAAATGACACGTTGATATAGTATATTTTTAAGGCAACAACGAGCATGCTTGGCGTCTTGATGATGCGCTGATGATTTATGACGAATGAAAAGTGTTTGATGTGCGTTATGTCTATGTGCTTTGTGATCTAGAGACACTTTTAAAATGTTCTGATTGCACACGGGATTATACGAATATATATATTCGTAGCAATATATTGCTATAATTTACGCAAAGATATAGTATCACATTAATAGGCCGCGAAAAGAAAATGTTATTCTCTTCAATCTTTTCAACGTCTTTGTTCATATTCTGATATAAATTATGACATGCTTTCGCGATCGATCTACATTTGAATTACACAAAATTAAAATTGAAAATTATTTTGCTCGATAGATGAGTTTCAAAATACCCACTCAATAGAAAAGTGACACAACATCGTGTTCTTTCTCAAAAAAAAAAAAAACAAAAAAACAAAAAAAAAAATGATTTCCTTTAAATGAAATTAAACATAATGTCGTCACGTTTTGTAATTTTTCGCCTCAAAATATGTGTCATCAAAAATTGAATTGAATTTACGGCGTGAGCCATGCCAGACCGCATACATTAACAGAAAATTGTAACACAATAATTTGCATATTTATCATCGCTTTCAATACCTTAACCAGAAATTAATGAACTGTTACAATTTTGTTGTTTCAAACTCATTTTTTCCATAGTGCCTTTGAGTCACGATAAACAACATATGAATTTTAACTAAAACCTTTGTTTTGTTTTGTTTAAACCTTTTTTTTTAAATAAATATATTTCTTTGATCAAATTGTTTGATTCAAATGAAACTCTTTTTATGTTTGTTAACAGTGTTTTTGCCCAACTCTTCAAAGATTTTATATTAAGTGCGTCTTCCTTTTAACATTCAATGTTGTCATAAGTTCAAGTTTTATACTTTTTAAGTTTTTATACGCAAACAAAAGGCCGATATTCAAGAACCCTAAAAGATATAATTCGCCTTCAACAAATGTGTTCAATGTGAACAAATTTACAGTATGGAATTCGCTTCTAAAAACCAATTGTCAATTAAATTTAATTAATTTTCGGATGAACGTTGATTTTCTGATCGGTTTTTAGCTCATTTATATCATCATCGATAAAGCTGAATTTTTAATTGATTTTTAATGCTCATAATTAAACTCATAATAAGAAGCTAAGCTTATCATCATCATTCAATTACGCCCTCGTATATTAAAAACAATTAAAATAAAAACCAAATTGAATGGAATTGTAGTGTACACTTATCACTTCATTACCACCGTCTTATCCATAATGATCGTTTTTTATTGGATTTCACTGAACAAGTTTCATCATTTTGTACAATAATCAGCAGCTATGTAGTATCAGATACTAAATGAAATAATGCTGGCATTTGTGCATTCAAATACAAACGATCCAATCTAAATATAAGTATAATTTTGCATTTACATAAAAGTTGCTGTGTCATTTTCTCTTTTTTTTTCTCTTTTTTTTTAAAACCGCGTCTGGTACTTAGTTGATGCATTTAATGTGACACTCTTCCATATGGATTTATGATCGTTATTTTGAAATCCATATCGCCGTTAAAACCATAAAATTAATAATAACTATTCACATATGCCGACTAAATGGTGTATCCATGGAAAATCGATTTTTCGTTATGCGACACTGTCGTCTTTTGATCCTTCTGTCATACAGTCTAATGTTCTTTAAGTTGCACTCTTGCTCATTTATTTTCAACCGGCAATGTAAAAAACAGGGGAAAAATGATTTGATCATAAAGAAATGGAGACAGTACACGGTTGTGATGCATGTATAAAAATAAAGATTGCATCGAATTCAAGACACTATTGCGATCACAACTCAATAACATCGTTTCTAGCATCGTTGTATGTTTACGTTTATTTGGTGTAAAATTTTTGTGCCGTTTTCACTTGCCCATCATCGTCTAAACAAAATAACATGAAAATGTTCCCGTTGAGACGAACGCATTCACTTCGAGGAGAAAATGTCTTTAAAAAAAAATAAAAAAAAAAAATGACGTGCAACACACTTTGGTGTACGCATTTTCCAAATAGAAAATTTTCGGCTTAAAAATAGATCGACTCTGCTTCTTTTTATGTTTAGAAAACAAATGTCCATAAAATGAGTGAAAGAAATTCAAAATAAATTGAAACTGGCATTTATTAACAAATCACTTTTCAAACACCTATATACATTTTCATTAGGAAGTAATTTTTAAATGAAATTTACACAATTTGTGGCCGTTTTCAGTTTCGACATTTTTAATTTAAATATCCTCTAAAACCACAAGATTTTTTTCCCAAGAAGAAATTTGGAATTTTATTCATCTTTCTAACGGATAATAATGCGATTAATTCAGCATTATTTTCGGTTGATTTGAAATCTTGCCTTAAATACTCAATTTAATTTTGGTTATTCCCTTCAATTTAATCGAAACATATGTTGAATAATCAATGATCTAATTTAAAATTGTTTTGGTTTTGTTTTGATTGAAATTGTGAAAATAATTAGAACAGACGCATTTAAACGAAGGTCGCAAATTCCATTTCTTGCGATTTTTCTGTGCATATAAATTGTAATGTCATCGGAAGATAACAACGAAAAAATGGCATGCATTTTAATTGACTCATTTAAAATACTTTGGAGTTTAATGGCACCACTTAAATCGTTCCGCAGACCATTTCGGTATTGGCTCAAATGCAATTAAGCAATACATAAAAAATGCAAATCAATTTTTAAAACATACGGTTGCAAGAGCCATTGTTGTTAACTCGTTAAGTTGTTGTTAAACAGAGAGAGCCGAGAACCGAGAATCGAAAACCAAAAAGCGAAAAACACAAAGATACAAAAATACTCTCGATTCGATATTGAATTACAAAGCTACAGAGAATAGTCAAGACCCCGATCCGGTGTTTGCCTCTTTTGTCAGAGCACATTTGAACACATGTTGTGCGTTTACTCGCAATTCAATTTGAGAAACACGACACGCGTGTCTATTGCCTTTACTCGATCAGAATTTAATTAATGGATCGAACGCATTTGCCTTCTCTCTCTCTTTCTCTCTCTCTCTCTCTCTCTCTCTCTTTCTCTCTCTCTCTCTCTTGGGAAAAAAGCACAGAACCAATATTGAATCTAATGATGTGAAATGAACAAATAAGTACAAAATCGATTTTAATTAACTGGATAGATCACACAGCAAAAAGTTTCATTTACTTTAGGCAACATTTTGGATTTATCTTTTCAAATAAATCTATTCATTCATAATTGTATCACAATATTGATTGTTTATAATTTGTTCCCGATAGGTTTTATAAACAGATATGGGAAACACCATAGAAAAATGAACAAGTGGTGTTTTTATGTAAATTTACGCGACAACAATGATGAAGAAAGAACGATCGAACGCAATGGATTACTTTTTAACGATTCTATGGATTTGCTTAATAGCTGCAGTTGAATCATCAAAAGGTCAGTAGAATTTGTCTTTGTTTTTTTTTTTTTTTTTTTTTTTTTTTTTAATTGAAAACAATAAGTGTGTATTGTTGTTGAACAATAAGTATGTATTGTCGTAGCTCATTTAAATTTCGTGCTCATTTGCAGTGTCATTTTTTGGTGATAGCCATGTGGCGATGCCATTGCAAGAGGCAAAAATATCAACAAATTTACGACTTCGATTCCGTACACGACAAGAAAATGGCATTCTATTTTTAGCAGCTGGCCGTACCGATTACTGTTTGCTTAGCATCGACTATGGTCGCATTAAATTAAATCTAAAAATCAATGAACATTTCACTGAGGCAAGTGTAATCAATATTGTTTATGTTTTTAGTATTGACCACACACGCTTACAGCTAAGTTATGCAATTAATTTAATTTTTTTTTTTTTTTTTTCATATTTAAATTTCGAAAAAATAATTTATTGTTTCAGAAATATGTAAATGACATGGCATTAATTAATAAACAAAATGCATTTTCGTTTTTTTTTTTTAAAAAAAAACATTTTTTTTTCTTCTTTTGTTGACAATATAGGTTTGGTCACCTTTGAAAGTGAACGATCTACAATGGCACGATATCTCCTTCCAACGATACGATACAAATGTAACGATTCAAATCGATGAGCCAATTATAAGGTAGATTTTTTTACAAAGATAACATAGAAATGATTTAAATTTCGTTGATCGTGTATGTTTTATTTTTTTTTTTTTTTTTTTTTGAAATTTTTCTTATAGGAAAATGTTGCCGCCACAAACTGGAGAGTTGAATGTACATTTTGGTGTATTTTTCGGCGGTTTGGGTGATTTCACTGAAGCCTATTTAAATTCAGTGGATAACTTTCGAGGATGCATGTCAGATGTAAGATATGCACGGTTAACTGTTTTTATTTCAACTTCAAAATTTATCACGTTTTTTTTTAAGTCATTTTTGTGTTGGTGTATTTTTTTTTCTTCTTGCTACTTTGTTATTTTTAGTATGCGTGCATTTTTCTTTTTTCTTTTTTTTTTGATACAAATTTCTTTCTCTTCAAATTCAGTTGAGATCTGTTATTCAGTACAGATCAGTGGCTGCATGGTTCAATTTGCTATATTTAGATCATTTTACTAATTAATTAGTGTTTTTTAACCGTGACATTGCAGCGATTGAAATCATAAAACTTCATATCACTTTGCATGATAGATTTTTCTATCTTTTTTTTTTCGGTTTTTTTCCCGCAATATGATTGGAATGTTTTATTTTATTTTAGGTATTTTACAACAACATAAATGTATTTAAACGAGCCAAAGAAAAAACATCACATGTATCAAGCGAGCATGTGCTGTGGACTTGTAGCTCAGAATTTGATGCAGATGAACATCAAGGGATTAGTTTTGTACGTGATGACTCATTTGTCATGTTGGCTAAACCGGCCGTTCAAACAGGCGAAAGGTATTTTGATGATGGATTTTTATGATTTTAATGCTCTGTTGCAATGCGCAACAAATGTTAATGCAAACTGACATTTATGATTCATATTTCATTTGACAGTTGGAATTTAGAATTAAAAACAATCGAAACCGTTGGAATTGTATTGTACAATAGTGCGACTGATTATTTTGCATTGGAAATTGTAAATTCAAGACTTCGATTTCTTGTGGGAAAAGGATCAAATGCCGTTGAACTCATATCGGAACGAAATGTTACCGATGGTAAATGGCATAAAGTTTCAATTGCATACAGTCCATTTTTAGTTGAGGTAAATTATTTAAATTAAATCATTGAATTCTTTTTTATTTAAGAATTTATGAGGAAGAATAAATCTTCTCAAATAAATTCGTAAATAAAAAAAAATGAAAAAAATTTATAATGTCCAAAAATTAAATTTTCCAGATGGTCATTGATGAAATGGTTCATAGCGCAACATTTGCAAGCACAAGTAGTAATTTATTAGAAATAAGCGAAGAATATTTTATTGGCGGTCTAAGCAATTTTCGTCAACGTAAAGCAATTCAACGTGGACTACAAGTAGGAAGTTTTAATGGTTGCATACAAAATCTAATGGTTGATAAGCATGCATTTGGTTTTCCACATATGAAAGTAACACATGCCGTTGAAGTTGGTTGTATTTGGTCATATCCATGTTTGGAAAAAGAACCATGTATCTCAAGTGGCGTATGTCAGCAATACGAACAAGATGAATTTATTTGTTATTGTGAGCAATCTTATTGCATTAAAGCCGATTACAATGAACATTATAAAATATTCACGCGATCGTATTCACCACCAGAAATAGAATTATTATCAATAAATCCATTGCAATTACTTGAGGGTGATAGCGTTTTCCTGTCAACTGCAGCAATTGATGTATTAATTGATTATACAAAACTCGGTATTATGGAAGAGGAAATTATGTTCAATATTGCTTCACAGCCAAAACATGGCAAAATAATGATATCATCAGATATCAGTGGCAACAGTACAGTATCTGGAAAAGTATTTTCATTAATTGAATTAAGCACAGATAAAGTAAAGTATACTCACAATGGTGATGAACAATCCAATGATCATATGACAATTGACATGCAATTTATTTCAACGAAACGTGATGCAATTCCCGATATTCTTTATGGAAAACATAGATTTGTGCTACATGTAAATATAACACCAGTGAATGATGCACCAATTTTGCAATTAAATCAAAATAAAGTATTGCGATTAACACAAGGCATACCAAAAATTTTAACTGCCGATTTACTAAATGCAATTGATCCCGATAGTCCACCAAGTTCACTTCTTTATTCAATTGTTCCACCAACTGAACCAGATTCACCATCACATAATGGCGTTATTGAAGTATCTGGCAAACAATCAAACACTTTTACGCAAGAAGATGTCAATCAAGGTGTTGTTACTTATCAAGTTAATAGTCAAACGGCTGATGATAAATCATTTGAACTTATTGTTCAAGTTTCGGATGGAATGGAAACAAGTGATAAAGCTTATTTACCAGTTTCAATTCTTCCATTGCAATTGCGCATGATAAATAACACTGGATTGGTTTTGATACACAAATCAGTTGCATTGATCACACCATGCAATCTTTCATTTGTTTCAAATTCAGATGATGAAAATATCGATGTCATGTAAGTTCAGGCTTTTTTCTCCTTTTTTTTCCTTTTTTTCTTTTTTTTCTGTTTTTTTTTTTTGCGAAATTGTTCGAAGGAAAAAATACAGTGAAAATAATTCATAAATTATATCAATTTCAATTACAGATACACAATTGTCAAACAGCCACAATTTGGAAATATTCAACGTCTTCGAGCTGTTGATTCATCTTGGATAAATGTCGATTCATTCACTCGAAATCAAATTCACTTAGGTCAAGTGCGGTACATTCATAACAATGATTTTCCAGTTCATGATGATTTCAAGGTGAAAAGAATTTTCAATTTTCTTAAAAAATAATTAAATTTTTCTACGATTTTGTTAAAAATTAATTCATTTTCGATTTTTTGTTTTACTTTCAGTTCACCGTATCATTTGGACCGATAAAAAGTAACAAATATGATTTTCGTTTGACTTTTACCAAGCTAAAAATTGGCATCCATATACAAAATACATTGCAAATAAATGGAACAAAAGAAAAAATAATCACTAATTCAAATCTATTTCATCAAACCACACCAGTTCAGACATTTCCTCGCAATATCATTTATACCGTTATTACACCGCCACGATATGGTTTAATTTATGTTCATGGATTTCCTGAATATGCTAAAGAGGGTGATTCATTTACGCAACAAGATATTGATAAAAATTTAATTCGTTATCGAACATATCAAACGTGCTATTCAAGTTTCATTGATATATTTGAATTTGTTATCTCTGTACCGGAATGTGATGATATATTTGGTTCAATGAAAATTATTTACAATCCACCCGAAGAATTATCAAAAATGTTATCTTATCAAACTCGTGAATTAGTTCATGTAAAAGAAGGTGATCGTGCACAATTAAATCGAAAACAATTTGAAGTGTTATTCAATAAATTTAATTTTTTAATGTTAAAATTATCAGTGGCACCACGAAATGGTATATTGCTAGGGGCTGAGGACCCTTTAGCTGAGGACCCTTTATGAATATATATATTTAGTAGATATTCAGAATATTCAGGCGATATTTAAATATTTATGGAATATTTGCTAGATTTAAAAATACACACACCATATCCATAAATATTTGAAATATCTAGTGAATATTCAATTAATTTTTATCAATAAGTTAGCATTTGTGAATATATTGTTGATGGCAAAATAAGTATTGCTTGAAATTGAGATTTGGTAGCTGAGATCAAGTCAACATTCAACATGGCATCATCACAACACAGTCGACACAATCAAAATCATGGACGGAGAGAAGAAAAGAAACACAGCATATTCTAAACATTGGTGAGTATTTTTTCTTTCCTTTACATTCATTTCATAGTATACCGTTTGTAAAATATTGTTTGCATTGTAACACAAACGATAGTCTGTGTGACGGTAAGAGAAAATGGGAAAGAGAAAGACAAAGAGAATATGCATATCTCTTTCGTACTGAAGTACGCTCAACAGCTGACCAATGATACAAAATCGTATTGAGATTTCACAACCAATACACAGAGACACGCATTTACAGTTTCGGCAAACAAGTGAATAACTATGAGACAATGCTAACGAATTTTTCATTTGTGCATCATTCGATTGTGAAATTTCATCTGAACGCAACAAGTGAAAAAGTGTCGTCACAAAAATAAAACGTAAAAAAAAAAAATAAAAAATAAATTGAATTTTTTTCGTTGAAAATTTACATTCTCAGTTTTAAAGATAGTTTTCGATTTCGATATAGGATTGAAGCAAATTTGTGATTTTTTTTTTTTTTTTGATTTTGATTTTTTTGGTGTACAGTTTGTGTATGTGCAACATAACGCAATCACGGTAAGCATAAGGAAAATATTTAATTTTTTTTTTTCTTCTAAATTTGAATGTGATGAATTTTCGGTTCGAAGCACGAAATCATTTTTCTTTTTTGTTATTTACATTGAAATTCTACTATGACACGCATCAACGGTATCATTGTTTTTGTCATTTAGTTTTTTACACTCAAAACTTATAATTTCAATACAAATAAAACGAAAAAGAAACGAAAACAATGTGAATAAATTTAATTTGACGATATCTATTTTTTTTTTTTACGTTTTATTTTATTTTTTTTTTTTTTTTTTTTCTTGTAACCATTGCTTGCCAACGATACATATTACTGCAGCAAAAATTTTCGATGTGTATACATCACGTAATCCCAAACCGACCACGGTAACACAATTAGTTTCAAGAAACATTGTAATGAAGAGAAAAGATAGAGATAGAAAATGAAAATCGCACTTAAAAAATAATTTGGATTTGTTTCGCTTCGTGTACTCATGAAATGATGTTCTATCTACCATAAGCAAAAGAGAAAAAATCACTTACACATTTCATAGTGTACCGTTTGTAAAATATTGTTTGCATTGCAACACAAACGATAGACTGTGTAATGGTAAGAGAAAGACAAAGAGAATATGCATATCTCTTACGCACTGAAGTACGCTCAACAGCTGACCAATGATACAAAATCGTATTGAGATTTCACAACCAATACACAGAGACACGCATTTACAGTTTCGGCAAACAAGTGAATAACTATGAGACAATGCTAACGCATTTTTCATTTGTGCATCATTCGATTGTGAAATTTCATCTGAACAATACGTAGATAAAAACCGCTCTAGTTAATTACGCATTAATTTGGTTTAGGAAACATTTTTTTTTTTTTGTCTTTTTTGAAAAGCGTTTCATAAAATATTTCTTTTTACTTCCAAAAGACATTAGTTTTGGTGCATTGAAGTGAGTGAAGTACATATTTTATCGCATTTTTTTCTTTATCATATTCATTTTTTGCATTGTCTTGTGAAATTGCCGGCTAACGGTGACATCGATTGATTTGTTGTTGTACATATTTTGTGCGATGCACCGTTAGATGCTCGACACGAACAAACGTGTTCCATGGACATTTTGCATTTGAAATATTTTAATGCAAATATAATACAATATTTTTTTTTCTCTTATTCTAGAATCTAGACACCAAATCAATGCCCCATTCTCATAAAAACTGACACGTAACGGTACCAGCAAAATGGATAGCGAAGAAAGTAGCGGTGAAATTGATATGAGAGAAAATTTTACACCAAAATCTTATGAAAAATATAAATCACAAAGAAAGCGGGAAAAAGAAAGGGAAAGGAGAAGGCAAGCCGGTACGTCGCCAAAAAATCCACCATCTCCAATATCACACAGACAGCCATTGCATGAAATTCAATGTTCGATCCGTTTACGCCATGGTATGCATTTCTTTTCTCATTTCAATGTGATGTGTATATCCAACTTTTCAAACAATATTTTCATACATTTTGTTAATTTCGTTTTTTATTTTTTATTTTTTTTATTGTACATTAACAGGACAACAAGCGTCACCCGCAAGTCAATCGCCACCTGCTTCGCAGATCTATTCACGCCATCGTAAGTGAAATTGATTGAAATGTCATTTTTTTCATTTTTTTTTTTCATAAATTTTGTTCATTCTGTATTTTTCACTTCAGCTCGACGTACATTGAGAATTCAAAGCGACGATGATGATGATGATAATGATTATCAAGTGCCATCAACAAAACATCAGTACCATCAGTACCAGAAACACAACCACCTCAAGCATCATCAGTAAGACCACAAGCGTCACCCGAAAGTCAATCGCCACCTGCTTCGCAGATCTATTCACGCCATCGTAAGTGAAATTCATTGAAATGTCATTTTTTTCATTTTTTTTTTTCATAAATTTTGTTCATTCTGTATTTTTCACTTCAGCTCGACGTACATTGAGAATTCAAAGCGACGATGATGATGATGATAATGATTATCAAGTGCCATCAACAAAACACAGTACCATCAGTACCAGAAACACAACCACCTCAAGCATCATCAGTAAGACCACAAGCGTCACCCGAAAGTCAATCGCCACCTGCTTCGCAGATCTATTCACGCCATCGTAAGTGAAATTGATTGAAATGTCATTTTTTTCATTTTTTTTTTTTCATAAATTTTGTTCATTCTGTATTTTTCACTTCAGCTCGACGTACATTGAGAATTCAAAGCGACGATGATGATGATGATGACGGAATAACGGCTGAAGATCGTGATATTTTCGATGCAGACACAATCGCGCAATGGAAACTCCTTTTTGCCAAACGAAAACATCAATCCGTTGCACGAAATCAACAACCAGCCAAACGAAAGACAAGAGCACAAACTTTAAATGAATCAAATGATCCCTATGGTAAGATTATTGCTTTAATGAGAATTGTTTCCATTGATGCAACATTATTTCCAAGTTTTTTATGTTTTTTTTTACATTTCTTTAAATTTTTTTTATTTATCTTTTTAACAGTCAGTCAACAGGCAGCCATTGTACAAAATCAACAGCCGGCTAAGCGAAGAACACGAGCACAAACATTGTGCCAAAGCAATGTGACTACATCAGCTAAGCATTCTGAACCGTTGCCGACACCAAAACCGGCAAAACGAAAAACCAGAGCCCTAACTTTGTGCCAAAGCTATGTGTCTACATCAGCTGAGCACTCTGAACCATTGCCGCCGCCACAACCACCACCACCACCACCACAGCCACCACCACCAAACATACGACGCACCATCATCAAATATAAAGAATCAAAATGGCAACCAAAGGTGCAGTTGCAGAGTGTAGAGCAAATATTGGCAAGCGAATTGAAACAAGAAGCAGATGAATGCGATCGGCTCAATGAACAATTGAAGCAAAAAGAAAAGAACAAAGTTCGTCTTGCCAAACAGATTAAAGCAGTCATTGAACAACTTGCTTTAGCTCGCGATCAACAACAACAGCAACAGATCGAGATTGACGATGATATTGATGACAATCAATTGTCGACTGAAAGAAATGGTAACTATTTTGTATAATTTAAAAAAATCCAAACTTTTTCTGTATATCATTCAATTTGATTTTATTTCGATTTGATTTGATTCGATTTGATTTGATTATTTTTCTTTTTGCCATGTCTAGTTCTGTCTTTTGTCGATAGTGATCATGATAATGATGACGACGAAAATATTGCTGGCGGTGAAACTCAACATTTCGCCAATCTTCAAGAGCAAGAGAAAACGGCCACATATCGAGAGTGACAATGATACTGATGACGACGAAAATATTGCTGGCGGTGAAACTCAACATTTCGCCAATCTTCAAAGCAAGAGAAAACGGCCACATATCGAGAGTGACAATGATACTGATGACGAACATTTACTGATGAATAAACGAATGGCACCATCAACATCAACATCATCATCATCTTGTCCAAGGAAAAAAGTATTTCCAGTTGTGGAGCATGTTTGTCGACGGAAAGGCGAGAAGAAAACAACAGATCAAGATCAAGAGACATTCACTATTGTTATGACTATTAATCAGTTTTTGCGAAACGATGCCAATGACAAGGGCCGTGTCGGCGGTACAAGAAACAAAGCGAAACTGCAACAAAACAATGCCAGGCAACCAATCAATGAGCAGAAGCGCCGATTAATTGAATTCATCCGAGAAAGTGTAGAGAAAATTTCTAATTTACGAAGATTAGCTTCATTTTATGTTCATCACAAACTAAACAGTTTGATCGATTCGGGCGATGATCAGCTAATCCGTGATGAATTCAAAGGTGAATTCAAGGCAGAGGATTATTTCTATTCTCTCAAAAAATGTCAAGCTGGTCGTTGCAATTATCCATTGGGTGCTTTTTTTGAAAGAAAGCTGAAAGAGCGCAACATCGAGTCAAAGTCAGAAATTAAAAATGCAACACAACAAATCAAAAGTTCATATCAGGAATATTCAAAATGCATGTACATGAATGTCAAGATGCACGCGGCTCGTCATATAAGAAATTATTTTAAACGCTTGACAAACAACTTTGACAGCATTAAGGCGACGATGGATTATTTGATGAATGAAGAGTATCATGGCAGGCCTGACTTTGATCTTTTGAATCAATATTTGGCCGACTTGCGCCCATTGTTGGACGACAATGTTGAGAGAATTGATGATCACATAATACCTCGTGGTTGGTTGAAAACTTGTCTTGACTCGAAAAAATACTACAAACATGTCTACGAGTTGATTAATTTGCAGCGGCTCATCCATGCACACAATGTCGACCATCCAGACAATCAGTGGAGATCGTTTCGAGTCATTCCACAAGCCAAAGATAAACTGGCACACACTGAATTTGACACGGAAGCATTTATCCAAGTGACAAATCGGCTGCATGAAAGAAAAGCAGACAAAGTTAGTCCAAAAAGTAAGAAACTATGGACTAATCAAGACTACGCTGCTTTTTGGAACAAATATGTAAATGTAAGAAAAATCAATCGTCGAAGCCAAATATTTGCGCATAGTTTCACCACAAACGGTGTGTCAGTCAGTGTAAGAATGACACGTGTAAAACGAAATGTGGACGACCAAAACCAACAAGAGCTGACAAAAAAAGCGAAGAAAACGCAAAAGAAAAGCCGAAAGAAAAACAAGAGCGATCATCATGATGATAGTGATGAACAACCAAAAGCTCCGGTCGATATTCAAGCTGCATATGATTCAGGTCGAATAACAAAGTTCATTGGCAATGATCCTGGTGACAAAGTCATGATATCAACAACATCACTCGATTTGCAAACGAGAGTCGAAAAGGTCTATAGATTGACTGCAAAACAATGGCACGAGAGAGTCGGAACAAACAGACGCAAGCGAAAACTGAGGAAAATCACGGGTGAATACGAAAACAAATGGAGAAGAATGCGTGAGATAATGTACACGGAGATGCCATCATGCAAGAGTAGGAATCACAACGTATATCTTCGGTATAAGTTGGATTCTTTCAAAGAATCATGTAAAGTCAAATACCAACCGCGTGTAACTCGTTTAGATTTCGATAAATATGTGCAAACACAAAAAGTTGCACATGAAGTTGTGCGTGAAATGACCGAAATGCGCAAAGAAGTCCCGAAAGATCAGCAAACCATCATCTACGCTCTTGGCAATGCAAAAACTGCCGCCAATTCTCCAATCAAAGGCCACTTGCGAACACCAAAAGCAGCCATTACGTTAATCATGCACCGATACGCAATGACAATTGATGTGAAAGAACCTGGAACATCGATGCTGTGTAGCAGATGTCACGAATTGCTCGATAGAGCAATAGAAAGAATCGAAAGGAAAGGATTGGGTAGAGAGAGATTGAACATAAAGGATCGGTAAGTTGTTCAAAAAAAAAAAACAAAAAAAAAGAATAGAAATATGAAAATTAATTTTGATTTAACAGTTTCCTAGTTTGCCAAAACTGTGAACCGGCCCGAAATACTGTTCTCGCTGCTCCTGAGGAATGGATTGGAAAAGTACATCATACACATCGAAAGAAACTGAATGTCGAACCAAGACCAAATCAAATGACATTCAATCATGAAAATCAACGAAAAACAATTGTGTGGGATCGTGATAACAATGCATCACGCAACATGATTTACAAAGCAATGTGTATGTTGACAAATGTACCAGTGAATCCAGATTTCAATAAAAAAGCTTATATATTAAGACAACGTCGTGCAGCAGCAGCAATAGCAGCAGCAGCAGCAGTAGCAGCAGAACATCAAAGAAGAAGAAGAAATATGGCCGGGGCGTCCTCTAGGGGAGAGAGGTAGGTATTGAATTGATATTGATGAAATCAGATGAGATATAATTGATAAGTTAGTTCAAGTGTATTAATTTCTAAATGTTCATTTATTTGTATATTTCTCTTGTAGGTAGTGCTGGCGGTCACAAAGTACTATTCTATAGTAAGTTTTTTTCCCTTTTACAGACACAGGCGAATGCAGTATGATCTCAACTACCAATCTCAAATTTAAACAATATTTAGTCATATGTTTAGCATATTTATGATATTTAGTATATTTATAAATATTCACAATATTCACAATATTTACAATATTTACAATATTTGCAGGATATTTACAAT
>JAQOWM010000082.1:0-217500 GCA_029041755.1 Resseliella maxima
ATCGCGAACGAATATTTGCTGTGGTGCGATACAGTGTGACAGCTCTTACGCTGTATTTTGATACAAAGATCATTCGAATGTACGAATACTCACATTGAAGAATAGCATCTTTGCAACGTATATAACTATACATATAAAATACGTTGTTTTTTGAATCGTGAGTGTTATATTTCAAATCTGTGCACCCATACTTATACCGTCTTTCTCGCTCCTTCTGAATACAAATGCCACACTCCATTTGAGCGTCAATTTGAGTGCATACACCCAAACATAACGCTAACATAGCATTTTTTGTGGCGCACAATTTTACATGAGTATGGGTACATTGTGTTCAACACATCTATGTGATTCACTTGGACGGAAAATATTACTGTTCATTTCATTAATTGGTTCAGCATTTGGTCTATTCACTTTTGCATTGTATTCATATCTCAAGCAAATTGGCAATGATTTATCTGCGTTTGAATTGGTGCCCGTTGTGAGTTTATCATTTGTCATATTTAGTGCATCGGCTGGTGTAATTCCATTGATTTTTGTATGCACCGTTGAAAATCTACCATCAAAGGTAAACCACATATCTGTTACACATTGCTTTCAAAAATAATCCCAAAAATGATTCGCTTTTTTGTTTTTAGATACGAACTATTGGATTGACCATATGCAATATATTTTCTAGTATTGTGTCATTCATTTGCTTGAAATTGTTTCCCATTTTGATGATTCAAATTGGTTTGCATGGATGTATGCTAATTTTTTCCATTGCATGCTCTATTGGATCGTTATATGTGCTTTTTGTTATTGAAGAAACAAAAGGCATCTCACTGGATAAACTTGATGCCAAAGGAAAAAGTCAAATTAGCTAATTGTTATTGTTGAAAACATAATAAAATTATTTATTGAATTTCATGATATAAGAGAAAACAAATTGTAAATTATCAAAAATTTTGATCATTTTATTGGATTTATTTTTGATAGAATATTGTCTTTTATCAATTTTTTGTTTTTTTATTTAATGAATGTTTAAACAATGCAGATAAAAATTAATGTGTTTGTTAGTCTTTTTTTAATAAAACAATTCATTAGGCATTTTCTAAGATTCACGCTAATTTACGCTTGATTTGTATTATCATGAATATTAAAATGACTTTATCTTCAACAATTTTATTGAAGATACCTTATATGAGTTCTTGATTGAACTTGAGTCGCCAGTCTTGTGCTATAAGTTTAGCAATCAATGTTCAAAATTATTATTTTTATTTGTCATTTGAACAATATTAACATATAAACGCATAAAAATTATTTTCTAGAATAGAATGAATCTCGCAACATTCCATATTGGAATAAATATGTATTGGTGGATTCCTAATAAGTGTAATGTTAATACTTATCTAATACAAATAGAAATTTGTATAGTACACATAAGTTATGTGACATAACCACTGTTTCATAAATCAGTTGTATACAGGCAATCGAACAAGAAGCATTGCACCGATGTAAGGATCAATTTTTTCAAAATTTCAAGAAACAATTTTTTTCAATATTTTCAAATTTTCTAAATATTTGTTAGATTGTGCGTTTTCATAATCTTTGTAATATTACAGTCTACACAATTTATCTGGTGAATTCATTTATTGTTGTATTGTGTTATGCTAGCATAGAGATCAATTATTGTATTTGATATAATTGAATAATTTCAAAAATGAAAAATGAGTGAAAAATTCGATTGGAAAAATGTTCGAAATCAATATATTGCTGCAATCGCAGGTAAATTATACATTTTAATTCAGACAAAAAGGCATTATGAAGATAATATCGAAGAACAATGGATTGCGCATGAGACAATGAAATTTTTTTGTATGCGGTAACGCGATAGCTACTTACATTGCGCATTAAAAGTCCATCCTCATACCAAAAACGCAACTGAAAATTGCTAGCGGAAGTTCAATGCGCATTTTAGATAGCCATTGCGTTATCATAGACAAAACAATGTTATTGCCTCATGCACTGGACATTGTCTTCGATATAGCATTCGCTATACTTTTTATCTCAATCGGTGTTTTTATTTTCTTTTTTATTGCGTCCACACAGCAAACATAATATTTCTTGGCCATGGGACAATAAATGGCTGGCTGTCACCTGCATTGCCAACACTTTTGTCAGAAAATACACCATTAATGACAGGACCATTGACAAATGAACAATTGTCATGGATTGGATCTGTATATTAATATAAAAGTTATTTAAAATAATATTCTCTTTTGGAACATAATTTTTCTTTTATTTTGCAGATTAATGCATTGGCTGCAATATTAGGCACATTTACATTTGGATTCATTATAACATACTTTGGTTGTAAAAGAGCCATATTATTTTTGTCGTTACCATGCTTACTGTTTTGGATATTGATTTACATTGGCGATACTTACTATCACATTCTGATGGCAAGATTTTTCACTGGATGGGCTGCAGGTGCAACATTTCTTCATCAAATTTCATAACAATGATTCTTTAATATGTTTTATTCTTGTTTTTATATGAAGGCGGAATTCAATTAACAATTGTTTTGTACATTTCCGAAATTGCCAATAATAAGTAAGGAAATTTTCATTTTTTTTTTAAGAAATTTTTCTTCAGTTTTAGTTTTAAAAAACATTCATTGCACACTGCATACAATCCATATTATTTTAGCATTCGTGGGCGACTTAACAGCATTTCGTATACATCAAGGAATATTGGAATATTGGTGGTATACACAATTGGTGCTATTGTAGATTACGATGTAATTCCTCGTATTTTCTCGATTATTCCAATCATTTTTGTAATTTCATTCTCTTTACTGCCAAACACGCCACAATATCATCTTGAGAAAGCACAATTAAAAGTAAGAAATGAACATAGTGAATATTTATTTGTAATCTATATGGGTTTCGATGTTTAATCAAAATCTACATGTGTTTAATGTTTCGGTGGATTTTTAGAAAGCAGAAGATTCCTTAAAATTTTACAAAGGTTACACAGGAAATAGTGTTGATGAAACAGTTGCATTTAAAGATGAATTTGATCGGATGAAAACGGTTGCAAATGAACGAAAAGTGGATGAAAAGATGAATTTCAAAGATATCTGTAAGTAGCATAGTGAAATGTATATATTTATTTCAAAACCATTGAATAAATTCGAGAAATTTAAAAATTGAACAATTTTCAGTCGAAAAGGAAGCAATCAAGGGTATAGTAAACGGAATAATTTTGACAAGTTTGGCACATTTAACCGGTTTTCTTGTTTTTATTACGTATGCGGCTCATATTTTTGTAAAAGTTGGTGCTACACAAATCGATCCATATGTTTCATCGATTACAATAGCTGTTGTACAATTAATAGGCACATTGTGTACAACGCGATTTTCGGATTCATTGGGAAGAAAAGCGTTGTTAATTATATCACTTTCGGGCTCCGCTTTTGGACAACTTTCGTTTGCATTATATTCGTATCTTAAACAAAATGGATATGCCTTATCATCATATGAATGGGTGCCTGTAACCAGCTTATCATTTGTTATTTTCATCGCATCGTCTGGCATGGTTCCACTAATGTTTCTTTGCACTGCAGAAGGATTACCTTCAAAGGTATTGATACATTTTCTTCATTTAGTTTCTTTTTGAAAATTGTTTTAATGAAATCGATTTGCTTTATCACTTTAGATTCGAACCATTGGGATTACCATATGCAATGTATTTATGAATTTAGTATCATTCATTTGCTTGAAATTATTTCCAATATTAATGGCAACAATTGGCTTACATGGAAGTATGATTATTCTGGCTATCGCTTGCATTTGTGGCTCTTTATATGTGTATTTTGTTGTAAAAGAAACGAAAGGAATTTCAATGGATTCAATTGGTTCTAATGGTAAAAAACAAATTGAAAACAATTAAAAGTATTTTTAAAACAATTTTCTTTGTTATTTTCTTATCCTTTTGTTTTCGGTATGATAACTAGTAATGTAAAGTACTATCGCGAACCAATTTCAAGGCTAATTTCCTTCATATTTATCATCAAAAGGTTCCTTTTATATTTCCAAAGATTCGTGCTGATGGTGACGCATTAATATCGAAACAATTTATATCTATCTTTTCTTCCTGAGCGTTGTTACGTTGTACTTGAAATGTTTCCTACCTTCGTAAGCGGATATTTTCTTATAACATATTAAAGTTTCTGCTACATCCTATTGTCATTTTTACCACTGCATGCACTTTTAAAACGGTATAACTAGCACCGAATGTACTGGATTTTCCAGTATCATACTGGATTCGAGACCCAGATACTGACGATTATACGAACTATTCGTTTTTACACACACACACACGAAAAAAAATCTAGAAGCAAAAGTCATCCCAGCTTAAAGTGGCAACTCTTAATTCCATATTACAAGTCAAATGCAATATGAAATGGACTTGTATTGATTTCTTTAAATTTTTGAAATTCTATCCAGATTTATTGCGACAAATCTAATCTCAAGACAAGTGTAGTTTCAAAAAGCCACAAACAGCCAATATTAGTCCGATGTCAGTATAGATCGATGACTCTTTATAATTTTAGGCAATACTTCTTAAATGTTGAAAATAATTGGATATTTAGAATTCATATTTGACTCAAATAATATTGTTGATTGGAAATTCGTTAAGCCATTATAATTCAGTAGCTTGGATATGTGGGGCATATCAAATTGTTATAAATTGAATTTATTTTGTTATGAGGTAAATAATGAATATTGGCAATAGAAATGATGAAATCAAGTATAATGAGAGAAAAGCTAAATTGATAAGAAATGCATTGAAAAATGCAGTCATCTCATTCGCCTCTCCTCTTAGCTGCATGCTCTTTCGTATCTCCTACAAAAAGGCGCTCTTTCCGACTATAGAGCAGAGCTGCTATTTGCGTATGTATATATAAAAAATAAATCAATTTCCAATTGATTTTTCTTAGTTATCCGGTAGGAACAACGTAAAAATAAATTAATTTTTGACTATAGTAAAAAAAATTTCAAGACCTATCAACTAGAGGTGTCAGTTACCCAGGCTGATCCATGGATTCCCAGGATTTGGCCTGCATTCCAAGGCTTCCTGTTTGGAATTTCATGAAAAATTGGTGTAGATAATTTTATGTATATTTTTATATGAAATTCTAAATAGGAAGCCTTGGAATGCAGGCCAAATCCTGAGAATCCATGGATCAGCCTGGACAAAAGTGGATTTCACTCAGTTGGTATCATTATATATGAGAGGCTTCGAGGAAAAATGTTACACAGAAAAGTTCCGTGGAAAAATGTTATTATTTAATGTATTTGTTGTTGTTTTTTGTATGTTGAATACACCGAATAATAAAATTTTTCCTCGGAACTTTTCTGTGTAACATTTTTCCTCGCAGCTTCTCATATAACTTATAAGTGGTTTTTGTAATTAATAAAACCAAGTCATTTCAATGATTCAACTTGATTCTAACGGAATAAAATTTAAAATGTAAATCATGATTGTAAATAGAATGATACAATTATTTATCTGCTTTGGTTAAATAAGAAAAAGAAAAAACAAAAAACAAATTGCAAATTATCATAAATTGTGATAATGTTTAGATATATTTATAGTAGAATATTGTCTTGAAAAAAAAAATGTCCCTCCATAGTACTCTCTCAGTTGATATTTATCAGACATCTTCTAAGCTGAATATTCAAACAAATTTACGCTGCAATTGTATTATCGTGAATATCAAAACAGCTTTATCTTCAACAATTTTAATATAGATATCACTTATCTTACGGTTCTTGTATTGTAAAAAACGAAATATTTTTGCATAATATTCAAATTGAACTTGAATCTTCAGTTTCATATTTTAAGTCACATTTTGATATTTCAAGTTTCGAGATTAATTTTTGTATTTAATGTAGTTTTAATAATTTCAAAAAAGAAAAATGAGTGAAAAATTTGAATGGAAAAATGTTCGAAATCAATATATTGCTTCAATTGCTGGTGAGTTATACATTATTTCTCAGTAATTGTGAATTTTCAACTAACAAAAAAAAATGACGTTTGTTCAATACAATCAAGACAATAATTTTTTCGCTTTCAAACAGCAAACATAATATTTCTCGGCCATGGGACAATGAATGGTTGGTTGTCCCCAGCCTTGCCAACACTTTTGTCGGAAAATACTCCATTAAAGACAGGACCATTGACAAATGAACAACTGTCATGGATTGGATCTGTATATTAATATTCGAATTATTTATTAACTTTCATATTTACTTTTACAACTTAAATTCATTTTAATTTTGCATTCAGATAAGCGCTTTGGCTGGAATTTTAAGCACATTTACATTTGGATTTATTATAACATACTTTGGTTGTAAAAGAGCCATGTTATTTTTGTCGTTACCATGCTTACTGTTTTGGATATTGATTTACATTGGCGATACTTACTATCATATTTTTATGGCAAGATTTTTCAATGGGTGGACTGGAGGTGCAAATTTTTTTTTATGAAATTTCATAATAATGCTTACATTACATTGTAAATTTCTAAATGTTTTATGCTTGTTTTTTATGAAGGCGGAATTCAATCAACAATTGTTTTGTACATTTCGGAAATTGCCAATAATAAGTAAGGAAATTTTCATTTTTTCTATATTTCAATTTTAAATTGATTTTTCAATAATTTATTCAGTACACACTGCACAATCTATATTTTTTCAGCATTCGTGGGCGACTTAACAGTATTTCACATATGTCAAGGAATACTGGTATTTTGGCTGGATACATAATTGGTGCCATTGTCGAATACAAAGTAACTCCCTATATATTCTCCATTGTTCCAATTATTTTTGCAATTTCATTTACTTTGCTGCCAAATACACCTCAATATCACCTTGAGAAAGCACAATTAAAAGTAAGAAATGAACAAAGTGAATATTTATTTGTAATCTATATGGGTTTAATGTTTCGGTGAATTTTTAGAAAGCAGAAGATTCCTTAAAATTTTACAAAGGTTACACAGGAAATAGTGTTGATGAAACAGTTGCATTTAAAGATGAATTTGATCGGATGAAAACGGTTGCAAATGAACGAAAAGTGGATGAAAAGATGAATTTCAAAGATATCTGTAAGTAGCATAGTGAAATGTATATATTTATTTCAAAACCATTGAATAAATTCGAGAAATTTAAAAATTGAACAATTTTCAGTCGAAAAGGAAGCAATCAAGGGTATAGTAAACGGAATAATTTTGACAAGTTTGGCACATTTAACCGGTTTTCTTGTTTTTATTACGTATGCGGCTCATATTTTTGTAAAAGTTGGTGCTACACAAATCGATCCATATGTTTCATCGATTACAATAGCTGTTGTACAATTAATAGGCACACTGTGTACAACGCGATTTTCGGATTCATTGGGAAGAAAAGCATTGTTAATTATATCACTTTTCGGCTCCGCTTTTGGACAACTTTCGTTTGCATTATATTCGTATCTTAAACATAATGGCTATGCGTTATCATCATATGAATGGGTGCCTGTAACCAGCTTATCATTTGTTATTTTCATCGCATCGTCTGGCATGGTTCCACTAATGTTTCTTTGCACTGCAGAAGGATTACCTTCAAAGGTATTGATACATTTTCTTCATTTAGTTTCTTTTTGAAAATTATTTTAATGAAATCGATTTGCTTTATCACTTTAGATTCGAACCATTGGGATTACCATATGCAATGTATTTATGAATTTAGTATCGTTCATTTGCTTGAAATTATTTCCAATATTAATGGCAACAATTGGCTTACATGGATGTATGATTATTCTGGCTATCGCTTGCATTTGTGGCTCTTTATATGTGTATTTTGTTGTAAAAGAAACGAAAGGAATTTCAATGGATTCAATTGGTTCCAATGGTAAAAAACAAATTGAAAGCAATTAAAAGTATTCTTAAAACTATTTTATTTGTTATTTTCTTATCTTTTTGTTTTCGGTATGATAACTAGTAATGTAAAGTACTATCGCGAGCCAATTTCAAGGCTAATTTCCTTCATATTTATCATCAAAAGGTTCCTTTTATATTTCCAAAGTTTCGTGCTGATGGTGACGTATTAATATCGAAACAATTTATATCTATTTTTTCTTCCTGAGCGTTGTTACGTTGTACTTGAAATGTTTCCTACCTTCGAAAACAAACAAATTGAAAATAATTAAAAGTATTTTTTAAATTTTAATTTATGCAAAATGATTGGTTATCATTCTGTATCTGTAGTATTTTTATGAGGACTCTTAGTGAATTTCATTTAAATTCCATAGGTATTTCAAGCAAAAAACTATACTTCTTTTACGTCGAATATTAGCGTGGCATTCAAAAACAGTACACACTGCATTGTACAGCACTGTACATTCGAGTGTCACGTTAACGCTTGACGTCAAAGAATTGTAAATTTTTGCTTAAAATGTTTACAATCGTAAATAGTTCAAGGGCTAATTTCGTTTATCTTTCATCTTTCTTCAAACGATTTCTGTTATATATCCAAAGTTCGTATTAATGGAAACCCATTTATATCGAAGGAATCTTTATTTTTGAAAACAAGATCTCTGTGTTTTCAAGAGAAGAACAAATAAGAAATGAGAAAATTTAAGTATTTTGAAATAATTTCATAACATTTGTCTCAAGACGTGTGAATATTGTCGGTTCCCTCTTGGATGGAGAATGAAAACACAAATATTTCATATTTCAAATGTAATTTATTTATCTCATCAGCTTTTTCTGCAGATGTACAGGCGATAAATTCAAAAATGGTTTTAAATTTTTTTAAACACCTTTATAACTTGAGAACGGTTTTAATTCAATAAGGCCAATTTTCGCTGTGTGCAATTTTCTCCTAGTTTCCAAAAAGACTTTTTCCTGTACATAAATTGTAAGATTAACGGCACCTTTCAATTTTTTACGCTCATTATTCAATTTTTTCAAGTCAAACGTGTCAAAATTAATTTCATTGTACAAATTACCAACAGCGTCAATTGTATTTAGTTGTGGTAATTTTGTAATAAAGTAATGCATGATGTTTGGGGCTGAGCGACGAAATACAATATTGTCGAGTTTTTTAAGTACTTTTGCTGCATTGTCCTGATCCGCAATTTGAGCATTGCTACCAATTCCCAATGATTCCAAATTGACAAAAGGAGATAAAGTGAGACTTTGAGCGTCATCACTATGATCCTCATAATACATCTCTTTGATAATCGACAGAAAATCATCTGGATAAATATTTGGATTTGAGTTAATTACCAATTTTATATCTTTGAAAAATTTCCGTGTGTAGAGTTCAAGAAGTTGTTGCGCAATAGTGGCAAGTTGGATCTCAGCTATGTCCGTATTTACATGCCAAATTACCAATACATCGAATTTCATTTTAGATGCTCGAATTGCTTCTATGTTTTTCATTAGAAACTCAGTGGTTGTTGTCAATTTACGAATATTTGGATTTCGTTTAAGAAATTCAATGACTTGATCGCTTTTACGTTTTACACAAAGAACAAGTTGTTCAAGCGATGGATATTTTTTGGTAAGCCATTTATCTGATGTTCCAACAATAGGATCTCCATTATCTTCATTGTCAATAGTAATTTGCAAAGTGTTTAATTTTTTGCAATGACTGAGGAACATTGCATATAAATCGACATTAATTTCAGTATGGTAAAATGATAGGTCTGTTACATTTCCCAAATACTTGATTAGACATTCAGATGAATTTAATTCGGTTTCAAAGAATGTAATTTCTTTCAATGAATCAAATTGATATTTTTCAAAAACATCTAAATTGTCTTCGACCAAAATATTTTCAACGTACTTACTGAAACAATTTATTGGCACTCCATTGTCTCTGGATAATAATTTTCCTTCTCTGGCTGTTGCAGAACGGGGAAAATTATTTTTATAGAAATCGCTCACTAATCGTCGCAAATCCCTAGACGTTGCAGAGATTCTGGTCATATCTTGCAACGATAAAAAGCCAATCATATGATTAATGGAATCAAAGTCCATATTCAATAGAGATGGTGAATAAGTTTTATTCTGAACTCCAGAGGTGGAAATTGCTGCATTCACCTTTTTTGATGATGTTTTCCCAAGTTTAGGGGCTCCATTGATATTTTGTACGAAAAGCTGTCAAAATATTACAAAAAAAAAGAGAAAAATTTAACGAAATTCGATGAAAAACTATTTTAATTGCAAAAAATTAACAAAAATCTGACTTCTCAATAAAAAAAGTTTATTCTAAAGAAAATACAGGCTTGAAAATCTTACCCCGAGAATTAAAAATTCAACTGAAAACACGAAATATTTTCGATTCAACATTTTAATTTCTTTTAAAATTTTGTATAAAAACGAAGACTTTTATACCTTTTTTTGGAATTTTTTTTTCTCAGTTAATTTCAGAGAAATAGATACTTGCATATAATCAAATTCCTATTAACTAGATCGCGCTAGATCGAAAGGAGAGTATGTAAAATTCAACTGATTTTGACTTGTAGATTATGTAGAAAATGACAAAAGATAATTAAAGAATAAACTGCCTCGATCAATATTGTAGTACTTGAAGAAATCAAAGAGATCTCATTGCAATCTCTACTCATTTTCACAAAATCGTGCTTAGCAAATGAATTTTACATATACTCTTTTGGATCTACTCAATAGAATAAGCGTCATCAGATGGAAAGTTTTGCACAGAAATTAATATTTGGAAGCTTCGAAATATTGCGTTCACACTAGCAGCATAGTAATAGGCACACCATTTGGAATTTATACATCGCAGTGTAAACAACTTGTTGCTATCGAATCATATGAGATATTTTTCTTGTCATTTTAACTAACTTCTGTACAAAAATAGGCACACTAGCAGCATTTCTCAATTTTTCGCGCTCATTACCCGAGAAACAATATACGGATAAAAATCTTTACGTCGACAAAATCTACATGTGTTTAATGTTTTGGTGAATTTTTACAAAGCAGAAGATTCCTAAAATTTTTACAAAGGTTAAGGTTCGTTTTCCTAGGCCAACGATTAACAACTATTCCATACATTTACAATCGTTGACGATTATATATATATATGCATATATAGTAAACGGAATAATTTTGACAAGTTTGGCACATTTAACCGGTTTTCTTGTTTTTATTATGTATGCGGCTCATATTTTTGTAAAAGTTGGTGCTACACAAATCGATCCATATGTTTCATCGATTACAATAGCTGTTGTACAATTAATAGGCACATTGTGTACTACGCGATTTTCGGATTCATTGGGAAGAAAAGCATTGTTAATTATATCACTTTTCGGCTCCGCTTTTGGACAACTTTCGTTTGCATTATATTCGTATCTTAAACATAATGGCTATGCGTTATCATCATATGAATGGGTCCCTGTAACCAGCTTATCATTTGTTATTTTCATCGCATCGTCTGGCATGGTTCCACTAATGTTTCTTTGCACTGCAGAAGGAATACCTTCAAAGGTATTGATACATTTTCTTCATTTAGTTTCTTTTTGAGAATTATTTCAATGAAATCGATTTGCTTTCTTACATTAGATTCGAACCATTGGGATTACCATATGCAATGTATTTATGCACTGTACAGCATTGTACATTTGAGTGTCACGTTAACGCTTGCCGTCAAAGAACTGTAGATTTTTGCTTGGAATGTGTACAATCGTAAATAGTTCAAGGGCTAATTTCGTTTATCTTTCCTCTTTCTTCCAATGATTTCTATAATTTATCCAAAAGTTCGTATTAATGGAGACGCATTTATATGCAAGCAAGCTTTATTTTTGAAAACAAGATCTCTGTGTTTCCAAGCATACATGCGCGAGGGGGGGGGGGGTTATTTTTAATGGATGGAAAACTACATATCGTCTGCCGAAAATGTGATCCTGATTTTGTGACATTTCTATGGAAACTTTTTACGCTCATTTGATCTGCATCATTAGTTTTTGCCCATAACCACCCCCCGTCCTTTTTTGGGGGCTTTTTCCACAGTTTATTCTCCCAAAATCAATATGGACGCCGATTTGAGTGCTGAAGAGTAGTCAAACCACCGCTACATGTATAATGAATCTTGTTCATTATGAAATTGTCTATCGTCTAGTATCACTGGTTTTCCTTCCTAACCCCCTCTTACTCCCCTAAGGGGGCATTTTGCTCGCACATATTCTAACCTCGATTTAAGGTCACTTCGGTGGCAATTCCCACCTAGTAATCATAATGGATGCTAGTTCCATTCTCCAAACAATGAGAGCCCCCTCTTTGGGGCCAATAATTTTACATACTCTCTTTTGGATCTACTCAAAAGAATTAGCGTCATCAGATGGAAAGTTTTGTACAGAAATTAATATTTGGAAGCTTCGAAATATTGCGTTCTTATTTCTTCTAATTCTGTACAAAAATAGGCACACTAGCAGCATTTTTCAATTTTTCGCGCTCATTACCCGAGAAACAATTTACGGATAAAACCCTTTACGTCGACAAAATCTACATGTGTTTAATGTTTCGGTGAATTTTTACAAAGCACAAGATTCCTTAAAATTTTACAAAGGTTACACAGGAAATAGTGTTGAAGAAACAGTTGCATTTAAAGATGAATTTGATCGGATGAAAACGGTTGCAAATGAACGAAAAGTGGATGAAAAGATGAATTTCAAAGATATCTGTAAGTGGCATAGTGAAATGTATATATTTATTTCAAAACCATCGAATAAATTCGGAAATTGAAAAATTTTCAGTCGAAAAGGAAGCAATCAAGGGTATAGTAAACGGAATAATTTTGACAAGTTTGGCACATTCAACCGGTTTTCTTGTTTTTATTACGTATGCGGCTCATATTTTTGTGGAAGTTGGTGCTACACAAATCGATCCATATGTTTCATCGATTACAATAGCTGTTGTACAATTAATAGGCACATTGTGTACAACGCGATTTTCGGATTCATTGGGATGAAAAGCATTGTTAATTATATCACCTTTCGGCTCCGCTTTTGGACAATGCCTTATCATCATATGAATATGTGCCTGTAACTAAGCTTATCCTTTGTTATTTTCATCGCATGGTTTGGCATGGTTACACCGACCACGAATAATACGTATATGTTTCCTTAAGAAATGTCACATGATTAGCACATAGTCGCCATCTATACATTCACGGTTTGAGACCTTTATTGTATTATCGGTGTCAAAAATATGTTCCTGTTTCTATCTTATTCTTACATTTGAATAAAATTATGCGCAATAAAATTATACAATTTTTGTGATTAATCGAGATACAAGACTACAAAATGCACATACACTGACAGCTGATCTGTGGACCATTCACAATACAAACGAGAACTTGTATATTTGTGAAATGGGTTTGTATGTACTGTCAATTCTATGATCGCAATTTACCAACAGTGATGTGAGTGATAAAAAATGTGCATCTTATCAAATCGAACATACCAAATGAAATGGCATGTAAAATCCTACACCAGAATTGAAAAAAAATTTTTAGATTTTTTTTCGATTTTCATCGATTTTTGATTACTTACAATAGAAGGTTGTATGAATACAATAGAAAGCCATTGGATGTATTTGTTCGTTGTATTTAACGGACTCACAACACCGAATATTTTTAGTTATCGGTTATAGGTGCCTGTTACAAAAATAAATTAATTCACAAATCGAAGAAAAATACTCGTTTTTATAAGTACGCCAAACATACAAAATACATACTCTTGTTTAACTATTTTCAAGTAGAGTGAAACTTACCCTTATTTTCTGTAAACGAATCGATCAGAATACATACTCGTCTTTTCAAAAATTTAAATGGAGAAGAAAACATACTCTACTCTCAATCTCACCCATAGAATTCTAAATGGAAGTACGGCCATCGCATACACAAAAATATTTTAGGAATATTTTTTTCTCATCTTTTTCAAATCGATTGACCCATTTTCGAACAGTGTTCACCTAATAATAATACGAGAATAATTGCCTTTCCCATGAAATTTTAGAATAAAAATATACTGACTGAAGGTCATTCGTGCAATTGTTTCAAAATTATTATTACTCTCATATCGTAATGAAATTATGTGTCCTTTTTGGATATCTGTTAGTTTTTTTTGTCGGTCATTTCGTGTAAAACAATCGATGATAAATAAAATGTAAACAATTCAGAGCAAATGTATTATTATATGCATAAAAGAGAACTAAAATGGAATGAAATCAGAGTTTTGCGACTTGCATAAACAATAAATGTTACCGTTATATAGTGACAGAGTTTCCATTGCAAAACTGTATGCATGAATGTTATCAGCCAATATTCTGCAATAGCTTAATAATAAGATCGACAGAGAGTGATTGATTGATCGATAGTTTTCTGGTCATATTAGGCATATCTAACATCATTCATTGAATATAATCAACACAAAGAAGAATTACCGAAACATAATGTATCGATCACAATGTTTTGTATGCATGTGAATGTAGTAGGGCATCAAATATACGCAATAAAAAAATATTGCGCACAATTTATCCCACACTGAGCATTGCAATGGTAAGACAAGCGTACGAATAAAAGAGATAGAAATAGGAACATATTTTTGTCACCGACTATACATATTGAATGTGGATAGTATAGTTATCAGAGATTTGAACCCGTCAACATAAACTTAATAATACCTACTCAGTATATGAATGATGACAGTTCAAAGCAGAGAGTGTATAGGAGGCGTCGATGTGATTTTCGTTCGTTTATTATTCGTGGACGGTTCCACTAATGTTTCTTCGCACTGCAGATGTTTACCTTCAAAGGTATTGATACATTTTCTTGTGAATCTCAATGAATTGCAGTAAATCTTTGCATCAAGAATCTTTTTGATATGAGTGAATCTAAATGAAACTTTGGACTATGTCTACTTCCTAGCGTGACATTCAAACATAGTACACGCTGCATTATACATCACTGTATATTTGAGTGTAGATTTTTGCATTGGGATGTTTGCAATCGTAAATAGTTCAAGGGCTAATTTCGTTTATCTTTTATCTTTCTTCAAACGATTTCTAAAATGTATCCAAAGTTCGTATTAATGGAGACGCATTTACATCGAAGGAAGCTTTATTTTTGAAAACAAGATCTCTGTGTTTTCAAGAGAAAAACAAACAAGAAATGAGAAAATTTAAGTATTTTGAAATAATTTCATAACATTTTTCTCAAGACGTGTAAATATTGTCTGTTCTCTCTTACATGGAGAATGAAAATACGAATATTTCATATTGCAAAAGTAATTTATTTATCTCATCAGCTTTTTCTGCAGATGTACATGCGATAAATTCAAATGTTTCTAAAGTTTTTTAAGCACCTTTATAATTTGAGTATGTTTTTAATTCAATAAGGCCAATTTTCGCTGTGTGGAATTTTCTCTTAGTTTCCAAAAAGACTTTTTCCTGCACATAAATTGTAAGATTAACGGCACCTTTCAATTTTTTACGCTCATTATTCAATTTTTTCAAATCAAGTGTGTCAAAATTAATTTCATTGTACAAATTACCAACAGCATCAATTGTATTTAGTTGTGGTAATTTTGTAATAAAGTAATTCATGAGGTTCGGGGCTGAGCGACGAAATATAATATACTCGAGTTTTTTGAGTACTTTTGCTGCATTGTCCTGATCCGCAATTTGTGCATTGCTACCAATTCCCAATGATTCCAAATTGACAAAAGGAGATAAAGTGAGACTTTGAGCGTCATCACTATGATCCTCATAATACATCTCTTTGATAATCGACAGAAAATCATTTGGATAAATATTTGGATTTGAGGTAATTACCAATTTTATATCTTTGAAAAATTTCCGTGTGTAGAGTTCAAGAAGTTGTTGCGCAATAGTGGCAAGTTGGATCTCAGCTATGTCCGTATTTACATGCCGAATTATCAATACATCGAATTTCATTGTAGATGCTCGAATTGCTTCTATGTTTTTCGTTAGAAATTCAATGGTTGTTGTGAATTCACGAATATTTGGATTTCGTTTAAGAAATTCAATGACTTGATCGCTTTTACGTTTTACACAAAGAACAAGTTGTTCAAGCGATGGATATTTTTTGGTAAGCCATTTATCTGATGTTCCAATAATAGGATCTCCATTATCTTCATTGTGATTAGTAATTTGCAAAACGTTTAATTTTTTGCAGTGGCTAAGGAACATTGCATATAAATCGCCATCAATTTCAGTATGGTAAAATGATAAGTCTGTTATATTTTCCATACTTATACTTGATTACACATTCAGATGAATTTAATTCGGTTTCAAAGAATGTAATTTCTTTCAGTGAATCAAATTGATATTTTTCAAAAACATCTAAATTGTCTTCGATCAAAATATCTTCAACGTACTTACTGAAACAATTTATTGGCACTCCATTGTCTCTGGATAATAATTTTCCTTCTCTGGCTATTGCCGAACCGGGTAGATTATTTTTATAAAAATCGCTCACTAATCGTCGCATATCCCTAGACGTTGCAGAGATTGTGGTCATATCTTGCAGCGATAAAAAACCAATAATATGATTGATGGAATCAAAGTCCAAATTCAATAGAGATGGTGACTGAATTTTATTTTGAACTCCAGAGGTGGAATTTGCTGTCGAAGGTGCATTCAACTTTTTTGATGTTTTCCCAAGTTTTGGGGCTCCATTGATATTTTGTACGAAAAGCTGTCAAAATATTACAAAAAAGAGACAAATTTAACGACATTCGATGAAAAACTATTTTAATTGCAAAAAATTAACAAAAATTTGACTTCTTAATACAAAAAGTTTATTCAAAAGAAAATACAGGCTTGAAAATCTTACCCCGAGAATTAAAAATTCAACTGAAAACACGAAATATTTTCGATTCAACATTTTATTTTTTTTTTGAATTTTGTACAAAAACGATACCTTTTTTATACCTTTTTTTGGAATTTTTTTTCTCAGTCAATTTCAGAAAAACAGATACTTGCATATAATTAAATTTCTATTAACTAGATCGTGCTAGATCGAAAGGAGAGTATGTAAAATTCAACTGATTTTGACTTTAGATTACGTAAAAAAATGCCAAAGGATAAGAATAAACTGTCTCGAGCAATATTATAGTACTCGAAGAAATCAAAGAGATCTCATTGTAATCTCGCATCATTTTCACAAAATCGTGCTGAGCAAATTCATTTTACATACTCTGTTTTGGATCTACTCAATAGAATAAGCGTCATCAGTTGGAAAGTTTTGCACAGAAATTAATATTTGGAAGCTTCGAAATAATGCGTTCCTATTTCTTCTAATTTTCTTTTGAATTGTAAAAAAACAAACAATTTGAAAATTTGAAAGAAGGGACTGACAATGCTAAAAAAAAATGACAATGTGGCACCTCCATCCATATTTCTGATTTTTTCCATTGAGACTTGGTTAATAAATCATGATATTTTGAGACTTGAGGCTTGATTTAGAATTCATGATGTTTTGAGACTTGAGGTTTGAAATTTGACGCGTCTTCAATATACAATATAGTTTTATTTATTATTTTTATAATTTTTTTTTGTGTTTGATTTTCATAAAGGCGCTAAAAATTAATTTGAATTAATATTTTACACATAATTATTCAATATTTCATTTATTTTTTTTAATTTTTATTATTATTTATTCGTTTTTTCTCTACTGAGATTTTGCATGAAACTTTCACCTTTTGTCATAAATAAAGAAAATTCAAGTCGAAGCCTCAAATGGGGATGCCAAGTAAAATGCTATGTCAAGCTGTTAGTCTATTCTTTATACATCGTACTGTAAACAACTTGTTGCTAGCGAATCGTATGAGATATTTTTCTTGTTTTTTTAACTAATTTCTGTACAAAAATAGGCACACTAACAGCATTTTTCAATTTTTCGTGCTCATTACCGGAGAAACAATTTACGGATAAAACCCTTTACGTCGACAAAATCTACATGTGTTTAATGTTTCGGTGAATTTTTACAAAGCAGAAGATTCCTTAAAATTTTACAAAGGTTACACAGGAAATAGTGTTGATGAAACAGTTGCATTTAGAAATGAATTTCATCGAATGAAATCAGTAGCAAATGAACGAAAAGTGGATGAATAGATGAATTTCAAAGATATCTGTAAGTGGCATAGTGAAATGTATATATTTATTTCAAAACCATCGAATAAATTCGGAAATTGAAAAATAATCGTGGAATCTTTATTATCATTCGAAAGAAAATTCTTCCAAGCATTATTGAAATCATTATTATCAGGGTATCTGACGAATGACACGAGTAATGTTGGCTTCCAATGCCTCAATCGTAGCTGACTTACCCTGTAGACCTTCGACTTCACGTAGCCCCAAAGAAAAAAATCTAAAGGTGTGATATCACACGATCTTTTGGGTGTATGCAAAAGAAATGTCGATTTAGATAACAGATGGCGTAACTAACGTTGTGTGCATCGGAGCACACCGCGGCCATTTTCTTTTTTTTTTGTCTGTCATTACGCTATAAATTTCAGTATATGTCATTTTGCTGAAGTGTAAACAACAAAGATTTTTTTTGCTTCAAAAATATCGAAATTCGTGCCTGAAAAAGTGGTTTTGCGGGGAACATTAATAACCTTCTTTCATTTGAAGAAAACCGTTGCTGAAAGTTATCGTTTGTTAGTAGAAGCTTACGGTGAACATGCTTCAACTCAAAAAACTTGTGAACGATGGTTTGCGAGATTCAAAAGTGGTGATTTTGACTTGGAAGACAAAGAACAGCCAGGTCTTCCGAAAAAAATTGAAGATGCGGATTTGCAAGCATTATTGGATGAAAATCCTTTTCAAACGCAAAAAGAACTTGCAATGGAGTTGAAGTTTGATCAAGCAACTATTTCTAGACATTTGCATGCAATGGGAAAAATTCGAAAGCTGGGAAAATGGGTGCCACATCAGTTGAACGAAAATCAACTCAGAGCAAGAATCGAAACATGCAAAAAACACCCTGCTGAGCACAAAAAACGTAGTTTTTTGAGTCAAATTGTTACTGGCGATGAAAAATGGATCTATTACGACAATCCCAAGCGTAAAGCAGCGTATGTTGATCCAGGCCAACCAGTACCTTCGCAGTCAAAACGAGAAATTCATTGCCAGAAGGTTATGCTGTGCATTTGGTGGGATCAGAAAGGTGTCGTGTATTATGAGCTGCTGAAACCTGGCCAAACGGTTGATGGTAAGTGCTACAAACAACAATTGATCAAAATGGAGCAAACATTGAAGGTGAAACATCCACGAATAGCGACTAAACAAGACAAAGTTTTTTTTCACGATGACAATGCTAAGCCACATCGTGCAAAGATCGTTAAAAAAAGAAAGAACACTTCGGTTGGGATCAGCTTGATCAACCCGCGTACTCTCCAGACTTTGCCCCTTCGGACTACTATTTGTTTCGATCGATGCAAATTGACCTGGCCGATGTACGCTTCAAAAACTTTGAAGAAATACAAAAATGGGTCGCTGACTTTTTTACAGGTTTGTATAGGTCAATGAGCTAACCTAGCAAAACCACTATCACCACTGAATTCCTCGTGCCCGAATTAACAAGAAATGACATGTCTCCCGTCTGGCAAATGATTTCTCATCTGGTTTTGGTAGTTCTCATCTGGTTGAACTAATAATGAATCTGAATTAACTACAACATATGCGATCAGATGAGCATCTAAACCATTACCATATATTTGAACAGTCGCCTCGTTTACATGTGGATGTTCGATTAGTTTTGCTTCAATTTCACCAAGTTCAATTCGAAAACCACGAATTTTTACTTGATCATCAGTACGACCCAAATAGACTAGATTACCATCGGGTAGATATTGTGCTCAATCACCAGTACGATACATACGTGCTGATGATGTTTCACTGAATGGATCCGGTAGAAATCGTTCTGCTGTAAGTTTAGGACAATTCAAATAGCCACATGCAATACCAATGCCACCAATATAAATTTCCCCTTCGACTCCAAGTGGTACTGGTTCACCATACGAATCCAATAGATAAATTCGTTTGTTACACAATGGTCGACCGATTGGCACTAAAGATGTTTCAGAAATTGATGAATCACACATCCAACAAGTAGCAAAAACAACTGCTTCAGTTGGACCATAAATATTAATTAATTTTGTTTGCTTTTCACTGTAATTTTTATACCAATTCATTACGTTCAATGAATCTGATGCCCCACCACCAAAGAATATATAACGTAGCCGATCGGATTGTGAACTGTTATTTTTTGCTCGCGTCAGCATTTTAAGTGTAGCAGGAGTTTGAGTCAATACAGTTATATCATTTGTACAAATCCAATCATAAAATTCATTTGTAGAACGCGTAAGATCATGTGGAATAATTGACAATTGATTTCCAAAACATAATGTTCCCCATATTTCCCATATAGAAACATCAAATGAAAACGAATGAAACATGCAAAATTTATCCTCTTTACAAAAATCAAATTTATCACGAACTGATTTAAGTAGTAGTGTTACATGATTATGTTCAACCTTTACACCTTTTGGTTTTCCAGTTGATCCGGACATGTATATAATATAGGCTAGATTTGATGCAGTGACTTCAACTTTAGAAGCATCTGGATTATCGATTGGTAAATCCACAGGCAAACATTTATCCAAATCAATAAATGGTATTTGATGATCTCCAAGTATTTTTCGTCCAATAGTATCTGCTAGCAGATACACAGGTTCAGCATCCTGTAGAATATTGATCAAACGTTGACTTGAATAGGCTGGATCGAGTGGTACATATGCGCCACCAGCTTTAAGTATTCCCAACATGGCAACAATCACTATTGTATTGCGATCAACACATATAGCGATACGATCATCTGGTTTGACACCACATGTGATCAAATAATGTGTTAGTCGATTGGTTTGAACATTAAGTTCTGCATAACTCAATGTTTGTCCATCATAATTCACAGCATTCAAATAATAATTCATGAAGACATTGAGTGGATGAAAAAGATTCAAATGTTTTATTCCAATCATATAGAAGTAGATGACGTTCGGCTTTGGGTAATAAATTCAGTTTAGCCACTGGGTGTTTTGCATTTTCATCGTTTCGAGCGGATGCAAGTAAAATTGTTAAAAGTAGTGAAATGCGATTGATATCTTCATCATTTATTCGGTTAGTGTCATAGATCCATCGCAAAGCACCGTTTTGTTTGTTAATCAGCAAAGTGATTAAGTTGCCGTGGATGAAATGTTCACAAGCATCAAATTTGATTTGACTTATTTGCTTTGTAATGGAAACAGCGATTTGAATTAATTTGCGAATTCCTGAATTCGCAAGATAATTCGTGAATTCACTTATTAATTCGAAAAGTTGTTCGTAAATTCGCGAATTCGGAAAAAATTCGCAAGAGTAATATGCCCCTAGCCCCCCAAGTATATCATCAAACAAAATGTCAAGTGCACCGTTTGGACCATCGGTCCAAAATGTAATTTGCATTTCGCTGCTTTCAATGTTACCACCAAAATATGATGATGAATTATATCCATGGAATTCTTGTCCATGATCATATCGCATTATATTTACATATGTTTGGGTCCATATACAAATTGAGTTGTAATTAGCTAATTTCAAAATATCTTGAATTCGATAACGTTGATGTTTCAGTATTAATTTCGTTTCTTGTTCGATGTGAAGTAATGCTTCGCGTATTGTGACATTGGATGTCATACCGAGCTCTTCAATTAAATATGTTCCACGCACTGGTAATACACTGGCTAATACATATATAATCACGATCGAGAAGACTTCGGAATAATAATGCTGCGGCTCCAATGTAAAGAAATGATTCCGAAATATTCATTTTGGCGGCGACTTGCTGTAGTTTTTCACGTTTATCCATGTTTAATGTCGTTGAATGACGATAAGTTGTCTTCATTCCAATGGCATTGTTGATTCGTTGCGTATAAGCAAATTGTTTTAATGGCTGCACATAAGTCTGTCAGAAATGTTTATCTTCATCATGCTCATCGGAATTTTGATACATGGCATCAGCACGAGCAAGTGCATCAAAATGTAACTTTAATTGCACAGCAATATCTTTACCTAATTTCAAATTATTGTAAGCAACAGTGAGCAGTGTTTCTAATTTTGACCAAGATTTAACATCAATGATGGCATGATGAAAACGAAAATAAATGATATAGTTGCTAGTATCGATGATGTAGCATACAAATTCATAGAGTTGATCGTTAGTTATGCAACATGATTTTTTTGCGGCTTTCATGATTCTTCTGAACGCTTCTTCAAATGGTGTGGAATGTGTGCTGACATAAATCAATGTTGGATTGAAATGAATGCTTTTATCATGTATCTGCCAATGTTCACCGTCTGAATAAGTAAACTTTGTCTGTAATAATGGAACTCTTGATGCAAGATATTCGATTGCATTCGATAAAACATTTACATCGAATGCACCGTGGATAATTTTGTAAAACCAAATGTTGCAATTAGTCCCTGGACGAGTTTGTTCAATAAGAAACATTTCACGTTGCGCACGCGTCGTTAGTGCACGATGAGTGATTTCACTATTAACATTGATGGACATGATTATAGTCTTTTCCACCTAATTTTTTTTTTTTTTTTTTTTTTTGTTCGGCAAATCACAGTCAGTTCAACTGTAAATGGATATAAATTTAGATATTTTATTTTAAACAGTTTTGATCAGAAAATTATACGAAATATTTTATATATTGATAATCTAGGGACAAAGGAGATATGCGAATGACACAAAAATCAAAAATCGATAAAAAACTTATGTTTTTTTTTGGCGGTGAAGCATTGCAGAAAACATGTAATTGTTTGCCTTTTGCGTGAAAAATTGGTGCCGTCTTGGATTTTGGGCGGAATTGACACAAAAGTGCGGAGCAAGAAAGACTTTCAAAAATACGTATTTTTTGTTAATTTTCTGTACACAGTAAATTGATAGGTATTAAGTACTACTAATTTCGGTGGTATTTATATAAAGTAATCCAGTTGTGCTAAAATCTAATCCAATTGTATTCATATCAAACATGCTTTTTGACAGTTGTGCGTATTGGCGCATGTGTTAAGTAATACAAATGTGCTGAATTTAAGTATTTATGTATTTAATACAATTGGATTAGATTTTAGCACAACAGGATTACTTTATATAAATACCACCAAAATTCGTAAAACGTAATACTTGTCAATTTACTGTGTAAAGACTGCAATTTTTTTGCAAAAATATTACCAGATTGTGAATTGAAGCAAAGTTTTCAAATGGTTGAAAAGTTCTAGGGGGATTTAACTCTCACAAATGTGTACATTTTTACGAAATTTTTCATAAACTTTGCGAATGCACTTGTAGACATTTGCACAGTATTGGCATTTGCACAGTAATTTAATAGTTTGTTCAGAATTTTTCTTTCAATTGGCAAATTTTTTGAACAGAAATCAGTTTGCATAAAAAATGTGAAAATTCTGCTTTTTTCCAACTTCGGAAAAGTTCTTTTTACAAATATAAGACTATTAACTTTGTAAGAAATCTTAAAATATAGTTTAAGAAACAACAACAACAACAACAACAATCATTTAAAGACCATTAATGCCTTTCAGCGTCTGGTCTGTTTTGCAATGGTAGGCCTCTAACAATTCTTCTCCAGCCAACTCTATCCAGAGCCAGGTCATGAGTTGATCTGTTCCATTCTAAACCTCTTTCATTCAAATCACTCCTGACCGAATCCAAATATCGTCTTCGCGGTCTACCTCTACCTCTCGGTTCATCCACTTGCGCATTTAAAATCAACTTTGGAAGACGACACTCACTCATACGCTGTACATGACCAAACCATCGTAATCTCGACTAAATAGTTTAAGAAAAAAAAAAAAATATATATAAATTATAATTAACATATTTATTCGCAGATTTCCATGGCATTCTCATGAGTCCCATGGCATTCTCCTCGCATAAATAAATAAATATATAAATAAATGAAAATTGAACTTTAAACACACATTACAATTCTATTATAATATCAGCATTCAAACTTTTCTGCTATTCTTGCTACAAAATTGTTTTCTTTTTATCCACACGATTTATTCTTATTCTTGTTAAAATGAGATCTCGAAAAATTTTGATATTAATTTAAAAAAAAAAAAAAAATTTCAATTTTTCACGAATAAAATATTGTTTATAAATACATAAAAAAAATAACTAAACAAAAACACACAGCACTTGGTAATTTAAAAAAAAAAAATCGGTATAATGTTTTTTTTTTAAAAGTACTTCAAATGATTTCTTTAAATTGGAATGGTTATTAATTTGTTGAACATTCGACACTCTTGCTTTGCTAAACAATAACAGTATATTGAACAATTATCGATGATGTTTTATGTTCAATTTTATCGCCACTTTTTTGGGATTTATAATCTCGAACGTATATATATAGTGTATTCGCCTGATTTAGCACCGTGTGACTTGTGGCTATTCTCTAAACTCAAAAGACCGCTTCGGGGCCACCGTTTCGACATGATTGCTGAGATAAAAGCCGAATCATTAATCAATTTCAAAATATTAAGTTGGTAATGATCAATTGCACATTCTCGCTGGCTGACAAAAGTGTATGCGCCAATGTATTTCAATATTAAGTATTACAACTCTGTCGTGTACGGTAGTTTATTATTTTATAAATTCATATGTTGGACTCAATATTTGGAATCGAATTTAAGAGATATTGAGAATAATGTCGTTAAAGTAAACTCGTATTATGCTCACTCTGGAAACATTTTATTAGCAATGTTGTTCGAAGATAAAAAAAAAAATATACGCGACCTTGCTATAAAAAAAAATTTACACTACCGTAACCATGTGGAAAATCCCATACAATTGAGAGTTTTTGAAAAACAAATCATAGACTTCAATCGTAGTTTTTTTTGCTCTTCAATTTATTTTTGAATATTCAAAAAATTTTATTTTTATTTTGTCAATAATAAATGTTTATACATTATCAATTTATTATTCTATGCGTTCATATCAAAGTTAATTGGTTGCTTGGTATTACTTTTGTTTGCATGGAATACAAACAAATCGACATATTCATCTGGTTCCCATATATTGAAATTTTCAGCCAAGATCGGAAATGCAATGATACTAAGAATCGGTCTATCGGGAAAACTCTGTGAATGAAAATGGGAAAAAAAAAATTTATTTGAATTTAAAAAATCAAAAGTTCAATGGTCGAATGAAAAAAAAGTGTTAGATCAGATTGATACTCACATCTACCAAAAAAGTTATTTTTTTCACACAAATAAATTTCAACATTCGTTCTTTGTATTCATTGGTTGATGGCATATCGTAATGGATGACATTATCAACTCTTGGGAGTTCTGAAACGAAAAACAATGTTCATTAGTAATGATGAAAATGTTGGTTGATTTAAATATCCATAAATGTTCACTGATTCTCGTACTACTTACCTAATTTGTCCAAACCAGCTTGAGTTGCAACCAAAACGTTATATTTACCTGATTTGAAGGAATTGAATGATTCAAAGCGATTTTCTGGCGATAAATCTTCATAAACTGGTGTTGCACCAATATGAGACTCACATAAATATAAAGCGATGAAATTGGCTGTTCTGCTTGATTCTACGAACACAATTGTTCGATTAAAATCATTGATTTGAAGGATATCGCAAATTTTAAATATTTTTTTGTATTTGTCGATCGTACAAAAGTCCAATGTGACGTTTGGTAATTTTGGAATTCGTTTCATTGCTTCCTTCCGATTATTTCGATTTTTATTCTTTAAATTATAATTTTTGATGATTGAAAGCAATTTCTTTTTGTCCAACTTGTCGTTCCCAATGATGCTTTTGATTGCCCTAATTGATAATCCGTTGCGTTTTTGCAATGTCTTCTTTATGTTTTTAATCACTTTATCTTTTGACCATTTTTTGAAGATCGACACTTTCACTTTGCTTGCCATTTTTGAATTACACTTTTTTTCTCTGTTTTCTGCTTTTTTCTATTTTTTTTTTTTTCCGTCAAAAATTGTCTGAATTTCACTTCGAATTGAAAAAATAAAATTGATGAAACGAACTAACAAACTTTATGAATAATGACTTTGTTTTAATTTGTATGATTTTCCACTGTTGAGCTTAGATCAATAAGATGTTTTTTAGTTCGATGCTGTTCGATAACTGAATGACCTATGGTTATCAGTGGTGGTATTTATACCCAGAGCATGGGTACATTTATACCATCGTACACTCATTGAATTTACATGTACACAAACTACCTGTTTATAGCTTTTGAGAAGGTCCTCTTTCTTTATGAATAATAGATCATTAGGAAAAGAGTTGTAAATGTGTATTAGTGACGATATGCATTCCGGATGAATTCATCATTTCGGTTCATCATTTTTATGACTTTACCTCAATAAAATAGTTCATTAGAAGCAATGTTGGTAAATGGACATTCGATGTATATACATGTTTAATCACTGAAAATAGATAATGATAATATTTGAAGAAAATTCACAAAAAGCAGAGATAGAAAAACAACAAAAGAAAGAACAAATATATAAATCACATATTTGTAGCGAGATTTATAGCTCCAGACAAAACATCATCATAAATCTTATAAGATTTAGAACAATGGGTTTTGGAATTTTATTATTTCTTTAGAAAAATCGTAAAAAATATGAAAATCGGCACGACAAATACATGAAAACTAGAAAAATGTTGACAAATTGTACTGGTTTATTTCGTATCGTAAAACAAGCGAAGTATATATTTTCTGTCAGCATAATTGTTTAATAATGAAAAACCATATTTAAACGTACTTTCCCTAGAAAAAACTTTGACAAATTAATTTATTTGTCTTTTAAGAAATAGTTTTAATCATAACCACACACTGAAAATAATGTTTGAAAAAAATATTATGAAAAACTGCGTACATTCTACGAATTGTATTCGTGGTTTTGCCACTCGATCAAAAACTAAAGATATGTATCAATTTTCATACATCGATTGTCATTGACATTTCAAATGTTTGTTTACATCGATTTACATTTACGCCGGCAATTACAGCTTTTCATTAATTTGTCGTCAATTGTGTTCAAAAAATGCGGAAAAAAGTTAAAAATCGTATTTTGCAATGTTTCATTTGTAAAATAATAGTGAAGAATAAAGTCTCAAACCTTCGACGCCACATGAAACTTTACGAACCGAACATTGATTGTTTCGTGTGCACCGAATGTGGCCGGTCTTTCCAAAATAAGAACAATTTAAAAACTCATTGGAAAGGAAAAAACCATTTAGGCGACATAAAATTTCAAAAAATCAAAAGAACAATGAAAGGTGAGTGATCATGAGTGATATTGTTTGTTAATTGTAGGCAATATTTCTTTAAAAAATTCGTTTGTTCAATTCTTAGCCACCTATTCTGTTCATCGTTGCAAAATGACAAGGTCAAAGGGTTTCAACGGTACGACTTACTGATCAACTGCAAAACTTCGCCATCAAACCAATTGTTCCATTCTTCGGTGGTGCAGCTGTTTTTTGTTCAAAATTGAACCGAAATTTAAATGTTACGTCATCTGAATTTGGACACATATCTTTTGAATCTAATTTGCCATCGTTCAGCACACTTGCGGCCGTGAAAAAATCATGTGGTCAAACTATGTGCTCTATTTTAAAATTTATTCCAGATATTTTGCACGGAATAAATGCAACGTATCCAAAACATGAAATTATGTCTAATATTCCAGCCATTCCCGATATTTTGAATGCAGTCGGTTTATCTACACTTAAGCCGAAGTGCTACGGCAAAAAACCGCTCCCATATTTCACCCGATCTGATGTTACTTTGAGTGAAGTGGATTTTGATTTGTTCAATTTTGGTCATTTCGATTGGGAGGAATAGAATTTTTTTTACAAATTGTTTCATTTCATTTCTTTATGCGCCTTTTCACTTACATTCATTGTATTCAATTTTTGTTTTTAATTTAACCCAATTATTCCGAATTGTTTATTATTCATCTCAATCTTAAAATTGTGTAATAAACCAATTGAATAATAAACCTTTATACAACTATTATAATTAAAATATTTTTTGCAAAACGAATATCTTTATTGTTTATATTTAGAACTAGGGTACAGAGTAACTCGTCAAAAAAAATGTTTGTAAATCATTAACAAGACCAACATTTAATTGAAATTTAATCATTCTGTTTGGGAAGGTAACAGCAATCGACGGTAATAGATTCTAATCATAATTTAAGTGAAATTGTCTTATTTTAAATAAATGATAAAAGTCAAGAAGATTCGGTAAAAAAAAAAAGAAATAGAGCAATAGTGAAATGACTTATTCCTTATGATATGGAATAGAGGCAACGTTGTGATACGATTTTTTTTCAGCATTTCTTCTTTTGTGTTCCCAAAACATGTTTTTTTGTCGTTATTCAGAGTCTGAATCATAATGTAGTTTGCCGAATTCAATTTCGCTTAACATGTGGAAAGGTGTTTGTGGCAACAAATCGGGCTCGAGACGTCGCATGTTAACAGTTTGATCACATAGACTTTTTATTGGTAACAAATCCGGCAAAGGGCGTTGGTTAACACGTTTCAAAATCTGCCAAAATATATTTTTTTAGTTAGACTCTTGTCAATGTAATAGAAATACGCTAGTAAAGTCGATAAAAATTTTTGATAAAAATGATGATAACATACAAATAAATTTAAAAAATAAACACATAATTACACATTTTCAATTTCCCTATTTCACGAAAGTACTTACCATGCCGGCGACAGAAGATTTCATAGCAATTTGGGAACTAACAAATTCTTTACCAACATGTTTCAATGAAGTGGCGGTAGTACCTTTTTTGGCTAATTCTTCCGATCGAATGTTATCGGGAAAAACCGTAGCAGTGGCAGCAAAATTTGTATGTAATTTTGTTGGAATCAACAAATCATTCATAGCCGAATATGCATGCGACTGCATTTGAATTGATTGACTGGAAACATTTGAGACATCAATCAACAAAGCATCATTTTTGTTTTGATTTTTAACTGACAATGTTGAAGATACTTCATTTACCGACAAAACAGTTGAAACGGATTCCATCGGAGAATCGATCAACGATGTGGTGGAGAGTTGAATATCATACTGAACTGGTTGAATGTCATCATTTGAAAAATCGATCAGATCGTCGTCAATTACGTTTTGATATTTATTTGCGTCTGTAATTGAGAGCTGTGAAGGATCATCTATGGCAACAGAAAAATTCACGCTCTTGCGACGGCCGAAAATGGTTTTCGGTTTATCGTTTGGGTTTTTCAAAATTGAGCGCACTTTCTCAAAATTCATTGGTGGTCGAGCTAATTCGTGCGTTGACATTGACCGTTGTTGTCGCCGTAATGGTTGATGTTTTGTTGGGCGATTCAACGCAATTCGATCCAGTTTTCTATTCACTACAATTTCCACGCGCCATTGTACATTTTTGAACAATTGGTTACATTTTGAACGTATTACTGAAAAATAAATTTTGAAAACAATTAATGTTTTGATTATTAGACGTTGGAGCATGTTGAAACATGTTTTGTATTTGTACAGCATCATATTACATTATTTGTGTTTCTACATATTCATTTTTGTATGAAAATACACTGTTTAATTTAATACATATAAACAATAATAATAAACATTATTATTACTTTTTATTTTTTCATTTTTAATTTATGTATCAGTTTTTCATGAATTATAATTCATGATAAATAAAATGTAAAAAAATCAGAGCAAATATATTATTATATGCATAAAAGACAACTAAAATGGAATGAAATCCGAGTTTTGCGACTTGCATAAACAATAAATGTTACCGTTATATAGTGACAGAGTTTCCATTGCAAAACTGTATGCATGAATGTTATCAGCCAATATTCTGCAATAGCTTAATAATAAGATCGACAGAGAGTGCTTGATTGATAGATCCTTTTCTGGTCATATTAAGCATATCTAACATCATTTATTGGATATAATCAACACAAAGAAGAATTACCGAAACATAATATCGATCACAATGTTTTGTATGCATGTGAATGTAGTAGGGCATCAAATGTACGCAATAAAAAAATATTGCGCACAATTTAACCCACACTGAGCATTGCAATGGTAAGACAAGCGTACGAATAAAAGAGATAGAAATAGGAACATATTTTCGTCACCGACTATACATATTGAATGTGGATAGTATAGTTATCAGAGATTTGAACCCGTCAACATAAACTTAATAATACCTACTCAGTATATGAATGATGATAGTTCAAAGCAGAGAGTGTATAGGAGGCGTCGATGTGATTTTCGTTCGTTTATTATAATAAAAGAATAATTATTCGTGGTCGGTTCCACTAATGTTTCTTCGCACTGCAGATGTTTACCTTCAAAGGTATTGATACATTTTCTTGTGAATCTCAATGAATTGCAGTAAATCTTTGCATCAAGAATCTTTTTGATATGAGTGAATCTAAATGAAACTTTGGACTATGTCTACTTCCTAGCGTGACATTCAAACATAGTACACGCTGCATTATACATCACTGTATATTTGAGTGTAGATTTTTGCATTGGGATGTTTGCAATCGTAAATAGTTCAAGGGCTAATTTCGTTTATCGTTCATCTTTCTTCAAACGATTTCTGTTATATATCCAAAGTTCGTATTAATGGAGACGCATTTATATTCGAAGGAAGCTTTATTTTTGAAAACAAGATCTCTCAAGATTGTAAAGACATAGAAGAACAAATAAGAAATGAGAAAATTTAAGTATTTTGTAATAATTTCATAACATTTGTCTCAATGACGTGTAAATATTGTCTGTTCTCTCTTACATAGAGAATGAAAACACGAATATTTCATATTGCAAAAGTAATTTATTTATCTCATCAGCTTTTTCTGCAGATGTACATGCGATAAATTCAAATGTTTCTAAAGTTTTTTAAGCACCTTTATAATTTGAGTATGTTTTTAATTCAATAAGGCCAATTTTCGCTGTGTGGAATTTTCTCCTAGTTTCCAAAAAGACTTTTTCCTGTACATAAATTGTAAGATTAACGGCACCTTTCAATTTTTTACGCTCATTATTTAATTCTTTCAAATCAAGTGTGTCAAAATTAATTTCATTGTACAAATTACCAACAGCATCAATTGTATTTAGTTGTGGTAATTTTGTAATAAAGTAATTCATGAGGTTCGGGGCTGAGCGACGAAATATAATATACTCGAGTTTTTTGAGTACTTTTGCTGCATTGTCCTGATCCGCAATTTGTGCATTGCTACCAATTCCCAATGATTCCAAATTGACAAAAGGAGATAAAGTGAGACTTTGAGCGTCATCACTATGATCCTCATAATACATCTCTTTGATAATCGACAGAAAATCATTTGGATAAATATTTGGATTTGAGGTAATTACCAATTTTATATCTTTGAAAAATTTCCGTGTGTAGAGTTCAAGAAGTTGTTGCGCAATAGTGGCAAGTTGGATCTCAGCTATGTCCGTATTTACATGCCGAATTATCAATACATCGAATTTCATTGTAGATGCTCGAATTGCTTCTATGTTTTTCGTTAGAAATTCAATGGTTGTTGTGAATTCACGAATATTTGGATTTCGTTTAAGAAATTCAATGACTTGATCGCTTTTACGTTTTACACAAAGAACAAGTTGTTCAAGCGATGGATATTTTTTGGTAAGCCATTTATCTGATGTTCCAATAATAGGATCTCCATTATCTTCATTGTTATTAGTAATTTTCAAAGTTTTTAAGTTTTTGCAATGACTGAGGAACATTGCATATAAATCGCCATTAATTTCAGTATGGTAAAATGATAAGTCTGTTACATTTCCCAAATACTTGATTAGACATTCAGATGAATTTAATTCGGTTTCAAAGAATGTAATTTCTTTGAGTGAATCAAATTGATATTTTTCAAAAACATCTAAATTGTCTTCGACCAAAATATCTTCAACGTACTTACTGAAACAATTTATTGGCACTCCATTGTCTCTGCATAATAATTTTCCTTCTCTGGCCGTTGCACAACCGGGTAAATTATTTTTATAAAAATCGCTCACTAATCGTCGCAAATCCCTTGACGTTGCAGAGATTGTGGTCATATCTTGCAGCGATAAAAAGCCAATCATATGATTGATGGAATCAAAGTCCAAATTCAATAGAGATGGTGACTGAATTTTATTTTGAACTCCAGAGGTGGAATTTGCTGTCGAAGGTGCATTCAACTTTTTTGATGATGTTTTCCCAAGTTTTGAGGCTCCATTGATATTTTGTACGAAAAGCTGTCGAAATATTACAAAAAAAGATAAAAATTTAACGCTTCTTTATTTTTCTTTATTTTTCTTGTTCTTCTTTTCTGCTTCTCTTACATTATAGTACCAATATCTTAGAAGATGGCGTTATTGTGTAGGATTATGACGTCACATGCATTTGCATTCGGAAGGAGAGTATGTAAAATTCAACTGATTTTGACTTTAGATTACGTAGAAAATGGCAAAAGATAAGAATAAACTATCTCGATCAATATTGTAGTACTTGAAGAAATCAAAGAGATTTCATTGCAATTTCTCATCATTTTCAAGTAATCGTGCTAAGCAAATTCATTTTACATACTCTCTTTTGGATCTAGTCAATAGAATTAGCGTCATCAGATGGAAAGTTTTGTACAGAAATTAATATTTGGAAGCTTCGAAATATTGCGTTCCTATTTCTTTTAATTTTCTTTTGAATTGTAAAAAACAAACAATTTAAAAATTTGGAATTTATACATCGCACTGTAAACAACTTGTTGCTAGCGGATCGTATGAGATATTTTTCTTGTCTTTTTAACTAATTTCTGTACAAAAATAGGCACACTAGCAGCATTTTTCAATTTTTCGCGCTCATTACCCGAGAAACAATTTGCGAATAAAAATCTTTACGCCGACAAAATCTACAATTAATAGGCACATTGTGTACAACGCGATTTCCGGATTCATTGGAAAGAAAAGCATTGTTAATTATATCACTTTTGGGCTCCGCTTTTGGACAACTTTCGTTTGCATTATATTCGTATCTTAAACATAATGGCTATGCGTTATCATCATATGAATGGGTGCCTGTAACCATCTTATCATTTGTTATTTTCATCGCATCGTCTGGCATGGTTCCACTAATGTTTCTTTGCACTGCAGAAGGTTTACCTTCAAAGGTATTGATACATTTTCTTGTGAATCTCAATGAATTGCAGTAAATCTTTGCATCAAGAATCTTTTTGATATGAGTGAATCTAAATGAATCTTTGGACTATGTCTACCCTCTACCCATGTGCACAGCTCACAGAGTTTTTTCCGATTCACAGAGTAGCCACAGAATTCCTACACAGTAGTGCGTATACGAAGTATGTGTAAGAGAGAGAACGAAAAACAAGTTAGTATGTCTGTGGAAATTCTCTCTCATACACACTTCAAATAAGCCTTAGTCTGTGGCTACTCTGTGAACTGAAAAACACTTTGTGAGCTGCGCACATGGGTATCGTGACATTCAAACATAGTACACACTGCTCTGTACAGCACTGTACATTTGAGTTAACGCTTGACCTAAAAGAAGTGTAGATTTTTGCATGGGATGACTACAATCGTAAATAGTTCAAGGGCTAATTTCGTTTATCTTTCATCTTTCTTCAAATGATTTCTATAATAATATATTCAAAGTTCGTATTAATGGAGACGAAAATATTTTCGGTTCTGTCTTACATGGATAATAAAAACACGAATATTTCATATTGCAAAAGTAATTTATTTATCTCATTAGCTTTTTCTGCAGATGTACATGCGATAAATTCAAATGATTTTAAAGTTTTTTAAACACTTTTATAACTTATGAATGGTTTTATTAATATAAGGCCAATTTTCACTGTGTGAAATTTTCTCCTAGTTTCCAAAAAGACATTTTCCCGCACATGAATTTCAATATCACCGGCACCTTTCAATTTTTTACGTTCATTACTTAATTGTTTCAAATCAAGTGTGTCAAAATTAATTTCATTGTTCAAATTACCAACCGCGTCAATTCTTTTAAGATGTGGTAATTTTGTAATAAAGTAATTCATGAGGTTCGGGGCTGAACGATGAAATACAATATACTCGAGTTTTTTAAGTACTTTTGCTGCATTGTCCTGATCCGCAATTTGTGCATTGCTACCAATTCCCAATGATTTCAAGTTGACAAAAGGAGATAAAGTGAGACTTTGAGCGTCATCACTATGATCCTCATAATACATCTCTTTGATAATCGACAGAAAATCATTTGGATAAATATTTGGATTTGAGGTAATTACCAAATTTATATTTTTGGAAAATTTCCGTGTGTAGAGTTCAAGAAGTTGAAATTTTCGATTCATCATTTTATTTTTCCTTTGAATTTTGTACAAAAACGAAGACTTTTATACCTTTTTTTGAAATCTCTTTTTTCTCACTCAACTTCAGAAAAATAGATACTTGCACATAATTAAATTTTTATTAACTACTAGGCTGTTCAATAATGATGTGGAAAATGAAAGAGGCGCCACCAATTTTTCGAAACTGCTATTATTTTTGACAAAAACAATATTTCAAACCTCTACTGTTAAAATTGGAGCGCAAATCAATCTGTAGTCTACAAGTTACAGCGCTTGAAAGCAACTAACCTCCGAAATGTTTTGTTAAAATGAAAACAACTGAATTCCGTGTCTTGATTAAATACTATTTTTTGCGTGGAAAAATCATTAGTGAAACCGAAATTCGTCTTGATGTGTACTATTCGGACTCCTCTCCATCGATTGAAATGATTCATATGATTCATGGTTTACTGAATTCAAGTGTGGTCGAACGAGCACAGAATCCAAGTCCAGGTCACCCAATTGAGGTCACAACACCAGAAATGATTCTAAAAAATCTGGTAAGCCTTTTGGATCAAATGAAGACGTCGAATGGGAAACTGATAGTTATTTTCACCAGCTCTACAAATCGTATTGTTCGGAAGACATAAAAAAGTTGAAAAATCGTTGGATTCAGTGTATCGAGCTAAAAGGAGAATATGTTGAAGAATAAAAAAAAGAATTTTGAGATAAAAATTTGTTTTCATTGATTTTTTCACGTCATTATAGAGCATCCAAGTAGATCGAAAGGAGAGTATGTAAAAATCAACTGATTTTGACTTGCAGATTATGTAGAAAATGACAAAAGAAAATTAAAGAATAAACTGTCTCGAGCAATATTGTAGTACTTGTAGAAATCGAAGAGATTTCATTGCAATTTCTCATCATTTTCATATAATCGTGTTAAGCAAATGCACTTTACATACTCTCTTTTCGATCCAGTCTAAAGAATTAGCGTCATCAAGCGGAAAGTTTTGCACAAAAATTTGAAATTTGGAAGCTTCGAAATATTGCGTTTCTATTTCATCTAATTTTCTTTTGAATTGGAGAAAACAAATTTTGAATTGAAAAAATGTGGAATTTATACATTGTACTGTAAACTTGTTGCTAGCGGATCGTATGAAATATTTTTTGGTGGATGGAATTTTGTCCGCGCATGAATTTTCGGCTGCGGACAAAATTCAATGTAGAAAAAAAATTAGACCGCTGCGAGGTAAGAATTTTGGCCTCGCAGTCTTGATTCTTTTTTGAAAATGAAATTTGCCCTCCTTTCTAAAAAGAATTTTGTCCGCGCAGATAAAATTCATTTGACAAATGAAATTAGACCGCAATTAAAAATGAAACTAGTCCGCGCGGACAAAATTCTACTTTCAATTTCGATTCAATTTCTTTTGTGAAATGAATTTTGTCCGCTACTCCCACACAGCTTAAATGAAAATTCTTAATGGCGCAGTGAAAAACAGTTTTTTTTACAAGCCAGAAACACAAAATGAAACACACAATCCAAATTTGCAAAAATTTTTTTTAATAGCATTTATGATTAATATATTAATTTTATCCAAAATGAAATAATATTTTTATTAAATTTAACCATTTTCGATAATAATTTGATTATCAATACAAAATTCATGACTTGGCTTGTTTTGTCGAGGCAGACACAGCAAAGATGCAATTTTAAAACTTCACTACTCGATTGACTTAAAGCTGGCGATGTGTCTCTTTATGTTCTTCATCTTTGGATAAATCCAAATTATCGTTTTCAATTCTGGGAACGTCCACAAATGAAAAATCGTCCAATTTTGTGCAAATCCGATTACCTGGATATGCCATGCGATTTAAAAATATTTGGAGAGTTATATTGCCTTTTTCAAGCTCCTAAGATGCTTCAGCAATTTTGTCCGAACGTTTCTAATGAAAATATAATCTTTTATTAAAACTAATTTTTTTTGTTCAAAAAAATCCAAAAAGTACCTTGTATGAACGTTTTTTCGGTGGAGCTGTTCTATCTACACTTATTATTAATAAATCAAATTCTCTGGACTTTGTATATTTGTAAGTCAGCATGTAACTAACAAACTTAAAGAGTGACCATGCTTCATCAAGAGTTTTCCCAACTCCCCTTTCTGTCCTTCTAGTGAACTGGTTGTTCTATTAGTTAATTTGAATACAGAAATGGCTTCTGGTCCTTCCTATGTTGAAAAAAAAAAAAATATAAATATTTACATTGAATGCAAAAAAAAAAAAAAAAAAAAATAGAAATAATTACTTTTTTTTATCCATTGTTTTTTCCACGGGTCACATGCCAAATGTTTTTTTTACTACATTCGGGCGCATGAAACTCATTTTATTTTTTTGCGCTTATAATTTGCCTACATTAAGGCGTTTGTGAGTAAGCAATCTTTATCATATGTGTACAGTTGCATTGTTGCATTTCAAAATCAAATTCACGAATTAATTTATACTCCCAATATGACATAAAATATGAAACTGAAAATTCAAGTTTAATTTGAAAGTTATGCAAAAAAATTTTGTATATGCGACGGCTTGTGGGCGTGAAGATTTTTATCCGTAAATTGTTTCTCGGATAATGAGCGCGAAAAATTGAAAAATGCTGCCTATTTTTGTACAGAATTAAGTCAAAAAGACAAAAAAAATATCTCATACGATTCGCTAGCAACAAGTTGTTTACAGTGCGATGTATAAATTCCAAATTTTTAAATTGTTTGTTTTTTACAATTCAAAAGAAAATTAGAAGAAATTGGAATGCAATATTTTGAAGCTTCCAAATTTCAAATTCTGTACAAAACTTTTCGTTTGATGACGCTAATTCTATTGACTAAATGGAAAAGAGAGTATGTAAAATGAATTGGCTTAGCACGAATATATGAAAATGATGAGAGATTACAATGAAATCTCTTTGATTTCTTTGAGTACTACAATATTGCTCGAGACAGTTTATTCTTTAATTATCTTTTGTCATTTTCTACATAATCTACAAGTCAAAATCAGTTGATTTTTACATACTCTCCTTTCCATCTAGTTAATAGAAGTTTAATTATATGCTCGTATCTATTTTTCTGAAATTGTCTGAGAGAAAAAAATTAAAAAAAAAACGTATAAAAGTCTTCGTTTTTGTACAAAATTCAAAGGAAAAATAAAATGATGAATCGAAAATATTTCGTGTTCTCAGTTGAATTTTTAATTCTCGGGGTAAGATTTTTAAGCCTGTTTTTTTCTTTTGAATAAACTTTTTGTATTAAGAAGCCAAATTTTTCTTAATTTTCTGCATTTAAAATAGTTTTTCATCGAATTTCGTTAAATTTTTCTCTTTTTTTTGTAATATTTTGACAGCTTTTCGTACAAAATATCAATGGAGCCCCTAAACTTGGGAAAACATCATCAAAAAAGGTGAATGCAGCTTCGACAGCAAATTCTACCTCTGGAGTTCAAAATAAAATTCAGTCACCATCTCTATTGAATTTGGACTTTGATTCCATTAATCATATGATTGGCTTTTTATCGTTGCAAGATATGACCACAATCTCTGCAACGTCTAGGGATTTGCGACGATTAGTGAGCGATTTTTATAAAAATAATTTACCCGGTTCGGCAATAGCCAGAGAAGGAAAATTATTATGCAGAGACAATGGAGTGCCAATAAATTGTTTCAGTAAGTAAAATATTTTGGTCGAAGACAATTTAGATGTTTTTGAAAAATATCAATTTGATTCACTGAAAGTAATATCATTCTTTGGAACTAAATTAAATTCAACTCAATGTCTAATGAAGTATTTGGGAAATATAACAGACTTGTCATTTTACCATACTGAAATGAATGGCGATTTATATGCAATGTTCCTTAGTCATTGCAAAAAATTAAAAGCTTTGCAAATTGCTAATCACAATGAAGATAATGGAGATCCTATTATTGGAACATCAGATAAATGGCTCACCCAAAAATATCCATCGCTTGAACAACTTATTCTTAAAGTAAAACGTAAAAACGATAAAGTCATTAAATTTCTTAAACGAAATCCAAATATTCGTAAATTGACAACAACCATTGAGTTTCTATTGAAAAACATAGAAGCAATTCGAGCATCTACGATGCGATTGGATTTATTGGAAATTTGGCATATAAATGTGGACATAACTGAGAGCCAACTTGCCACTATTGCGCAACAACTTCTTGAACTCTACACACGGAAATTTTTCAAAAAAATAAATTTGGCAATTAACTCAAATCCAAATATTTATCCAAATGATTTTCTGTCGATTATCAAAGAGATGTATTATGAGGACCTTAGTGAAGACGCTCAAAGTCTCACTTTATCTCCTTTTGTCAATATGGATACATTGGGAATTGGTAGTAATGCACAAATTGAGGATCAGGAAAATGCAGCAAAAGTACTCAAAAAACTCGAGTATATTGTATTTCATCGCTCAGCCCCGAACCTCATGAATTACTTTATTACAAAATTACCACATCTTAAAAGAATTGACGCGGTTGGTGATTTGAAAAATGAAATTGATTTTGACATACTTAATTTGAAACAATTAAGTAATGAACGTAAAAAATTAAAAGGTGCCGGTGATCTTGAAATTCATGTGCGGGAAAAAGTCTTTTTGGAAACTAAGAGAAAATTTCACACAGCCAAAATTGGCGTTATATTAATAAAACCATTCACAAGTTATAAAGATGCTTAAAAAACTTTAAAATCATTTGAATTAATTGCATGTACATCTGTAGAAAAAGCTGATGAGATAAATAAATTACGTTTGCAATATGAAATATTCGTGTTTTTATTAATAAAGATCAAGGCATTACTTTTTATGGAATTTTCAGCTTGAAGCAATTATTGATTTATTTACAATCCACGCGATGATAATGAATTTTTATACGAAAATCAATAATATTATTAACAGATCAAGCCAAAATATTTATTTAAATATTAAATATTTTGGCAATTTTTTTGATAAATAAATTTTTGGCGATTTCAGACTTTTCATAATTATTTCGATCTAATTTCACATATTTCACAGAATTGTTCATCTAAATGTTGTTTTAAATCGATTCTAATAACACTCGTATGGGAGGATAATAAAACAATACATACAAACTGGCTTTCATTTTAAACATGCACGGATGAACAAACGCTAAGAATACATGACGTGGAAACGTTATCATTATACGAAGCGAATAAATTTGCACGGAAGGGAAAACAAATCAAATTGCCTTTACATTGACAAATCAAACTCTAGGATTGTTTGTATTGATTGTTCCGCTTTGTGAGAGATATTTTTTTCATGCAATAAGATAACATAGTTTCTTTGCTTCAATATTATTACATGATTAATATTTATTAAATTCAAATTTCAATTGGCTTTCAAATCATATTTGACTGAATTCGTAAAAACTATTTTTGAAACAATTCATAGTTTTTGATGATCATCGGATGGAAGAAATTATTTATTGGATACAAAGTTCGGTGTTTTTATAAAAATGATTTGAATGAACCTCACCAATGTTCACTATCGTGAATTACTATAACATGTTAACGGTTTCTATTGTATTTTAAAAGGTTTGTTACAATGGAGACGCCTTATTTAATAATTGAAGCTTATTTTCATTACAAACACACATAAATTTCAGTCAAGCCATGACATAAAATCAAAACGGTTATTATTTATTGAAAAATATTTTTGAATGTTATATCATTTTTAATTACCAACTGATAATAAACACATAATCGCTTTGTTTAACAGAATCAAAGTGGTAAACACTCATTTGTCTGGAAATAATTTATAAGTAATACAAATGCGCAAGCATATTTGGGATGGCATCTGATTCAAAAACAAAAGAAAACAATTTCATTCAATTTCATTTTTAAATTAAATTAAATTAATGAATAGATCAACTCTCTTCTGAATATTTACAATTTATTTCGTATTGATATCGTATGAATGGAATTTAGTTCGATTTTTTTTTCTTTGAATTTTCTCATTTTGACTGATTAAAACAATTCATAGCAATGAATATGTATAAGTAACTTCTGAATGAAATTGTGTCACATTTGATGCAAATGAATAAAAAATCATTAGAATAATAAAAACCGTCCTATTGTTGCAAATTGTTTTTGTGAAACAATTAATATGATAAAAGAAAAGAAAACACTCGCTCCATATTCATTCATGCAAGAGAACAATAGTTTAAAATCAATGAGATTCTTCCAAAATTTGACTATAAATTTGTGTAAAAACTCTGTCCAAATCATTAGTTAATCTTTTAACACTACACTTTGTATTCAACATGAAATTAACATTGATTTTCGTTGCCGTTCTTCTCGGCTTATTCGTACGTTTTTGTAGAAAATATTTCGATTTAAACAAGATTATGATTCATAATTTATAAAAATAATAACATTTTTTTTATTACAATTAGGCTATTTCAAATGCTTTCCCACAACCGGAACCGGAACCACAACCGGAACCAGAGCCGGCACCGAAGGCTTCTCCAGGTTAGTTTAAAAATTAGTTTTCAACATGAATCAATTAAAAGCAAAGAGAGTTCATAATTTTTAATGAGTAAAAACTACAAATATTTTATAGAGCCACGAAGAAGACATCGGAATCGTTGTCGCTCTTCAAGTTGTTGCGGACCAGCCTGTTATGTTCCACCACCTCCACCACCACCACCTCCCTGTTACAACAATAACTGCAACTACAATTGTAACGGAAACCCAGGCTGTGGCTGTCCAAGATGTAATGGAGGTTACTAATTTACAAACGGCAATTCTATATCGATTAAAATCTTGAATAAATATTTATCTTTCATTTGAAAATTGGAATATTGTTTTATTTGAATCTAAACAACTCACGCGTTTACTCATTTAAAGACTCTGTAATATAGAGTACAACATTTTTCATTTCTATTGTTCAAAAAGCTTTTTGAAAAGAAAATTTTTTTTTCTGCGCAATTCAAACTGAAAATGAACTTGTTTTTCTTGAATTTTATTCAATCAAAAGTTATGAACCACGAAATACGTCTGGCATAGAAATTCAATGATAATAATACAATGTTTGTGTACGAGGCTCCTGAATTGTTATTCCAATTGTTATATTACCGGTAAATTTTGTCTTGATGTGTGCACACTGTGATTTACTTGTATACTGATCTCAATCGCACAGTATACATGTAAAACGAGAAATTTAAAGATCATGATTATACAAATATTGTTTTCGAATTCAAAAATTTGCATTAATATGAAGTTTGCTATCGTACGGATTAGGATTACAGTAGTACTGCGTAATCTGTATGACAGCTAAATCAGTTTACAATACCAGATAGAAAAACAATAAAATACTTAAGAGTGTGGTTTAATATCCAACAATGTGGTGAAATTTGAACAAAATCATGCTTCATATTCCAAAATTATGAGCGCTTAATGAGATTGAAGAAAAAAAACCAACTCAATAGCTCCACATTTCATGTAGTGCTCAAAATGGAAGAAAATGTAGATTTTTCAAGAAATTTCAGTGATTTGCATGGGGCGAAGCTATAACCAAATATGAAAGCCAAAAATTGTTTTATTTAGTCTTTTTGAGATGTGCTTGTGCTACCTAGGTTATGGGTATGTAGAGCAACAAGAAAAAAATACCAACGATAGACCCCAATAAACATTGAATGTTCAACAAACCATAACAAACCAAACATAACAAATGCTTGATCTTAAAATTCAGTAATAATAACTGCAATTCAATTATGAAATCATATTTTTTACCAAGACCTATGAATAATGTTACATCGTAAGAAAACGTCCATCTAGTGACTTGATGTAGAACTTTCTATACAACCTATGAGTGTGAAAGAGACAAATACGTCTAAAATAGACAAACACACAAACATTACTTTGTACCTAGGGGGAAATAACTATGTGCGTATTCGCACTATGCGCAGTTATATGCATTTATTTGCACAGCGTTAATAAATGCGATTGATGTTGTTTTCATGTTGCTTCTTCTTCTTCGTATTGAGTGCAAATAGCTGCGCATAACAGAGGCGAATACGCATATACGTTCTCCTATCATGTGCAGTATATGCAAATATTTGCAGTCTATTTGCACCGTTATTTCCCCCTAGCTTTGTACGTAGCAGCATTATAGTTCTGTAATCAGTCGTTAGATGACGAATTTTTCTGTGATGACACTTGTTGTTAGTGTAAATTAGTGTAAAATCAATTTTGCTCATAGTGCCTGTTTTTTACATTCATTCTTTTTTCCATTTGATAATAGACTAAGAGCCACTGAACTAAGGATGTGTTATTTCTGCTTTATAGTTTGACTTTCAAACCAATAATCATCGATAAAGTAGAAATAACACATCCTTAGTTCAGTGGCTCTTAGTCTATAAGAATGTGATTTAATAGAATGGATATGGAATATGGATCAAGGGGCGAATTACTACTGAAAATCAATTTTCAGTACTTTTCAGTACTTGTAAATCTCTTCAATACGTGTCAGTATTTCAGTTCATTTTTCAGTGCCTGACAGATTCACGGCATTTCATGCAATCATTTTGCATTAGTACGTGTCATTAATGAAATCGCACACAAATAGAGAACGCGAAAATGTACGATGTAATAAATGAATTTGTTTTTTTTTTTTCAAAAAATTTAAAATGAATGAGAAAAAATCGACAAATATAAAAGAATACTATAGTTCAAAATGATTTCATTTTTACGAAGGGAGAGTTTTTCTGAAATAAAATTATAAAAATTTATGAACATATTTGAACAACTAATCGAAAAAAAAAATTCCATGAAAGAGAAAAAAATGTTTGTTAGAAATTGATAATTTTCGATGATTTTTTATCATAAACATTAATAGACAAACATTCACATTGAGTGTAAATTCGACTGATATTTTGACAGGTACTGAAAAATTGCTTTCAGTACGTTTCAGTATCTTTCAGTAACTGTCAGTTTTTTCAGTTCATTCAGTAGTAATTCGCCCCTTGATATGGATTCTGTACTTTGAATACAAATGTAAATAAAATAACTCGCATTAGCGATATAAGTATATAGAATGTTTGTTTTGTAAAGGTAAGCATTTATAATCATCATTAAGTAAGCATTATTACTTATTTCGATTGCATTTTTGCTGAGCCAATTCACTTTCAATGTGTTTGAATCACGGAACAGTCACTTAATGTCATCATTTATGTTTTAATTTGAGTCGGTCTTGAGGACGTGGCAATCTGGACCCTCTGGAGTTACAAAAACTATGAAACTGAAAATCTAATGGTTATTATCCCTCAATTATCATCACAACCAGCATTGTGGAACCGACTAACACCACCTTCCTCTAAAAACATCAAATTCGTGTTTTCTAATACATTGGATAAACCAATTTTACGTGTGAATTTTGTTTCTTATTTATTTACATGTATTGGTGCATATTCATTTCTACACTTGTATGCTCTGATCGTACTGTTAGTACTCGTTAGATGCTCGTTCATGATGGTTCTTCATTTGAAATGCATTCGTAATTTTAATAAAAGAATTTTCAATTGTGGAAATTAAAGAAATTTAGAGTACTGACAATAAATTTGGGTACAATGCATGTTTTTCATACAAATTGACGTCTTTTGTTGCTCGAAAAGTATATGAAAACGTAATTTTTTCTCTCAATTTCTTCAGAAGGATTTTAGTTCAAACTAGAATCTTCATTTTCTTCTCAGAATGGAAATCTGTGTCGTGACTCCTTTATGAAAAATAATGAACTATTACGAACACACTATTGTGCGTGATGACTTGTAATGAATTTTCATTCGAAAATTTTTTTTTTTTGCGCAATAAACACTTTCAGGGTGACTAAATTTTTTTTTCTAAATTTATTTATGTCATATGTCTGGAAATTTCTTGTGGGTATCAGAGTGTATGAGACAAAGGCGTGTGCGCTTTACTGTCTGCTCTAGTAAATATGACAAATATATGGTGTACATTCCAAAGTTTTGTATCCCTATCCATTTCTTGCAAATTTATAGTCGCGAATCTTTTCGCATGTTCAATCGCTACGCAACGATTTTTATATAGCTTCTGTAAGTGTGTTTGTCTATTTTTTTTTTTGTGTGTACTGTAGTTGACAAGAATAGATAAAATTCACAAACTCTGTTGTGTTGAACAAAATGAAAGTGAATATTCTACTGTTTTCGCTCGCTCACACACAGAACAACCAAAACGACAGCCAAAAGCCAGATATCGTATATGCTTGAATTTTATTCGAAAATAAGATACAATGATTACAACAAAAGTCATAACAATGAAAAGCAAACGAAAATTTCAGTCTGAAAGAAAGAACACACGAGAAGACATTAACACTAACCAATTGGTAGCCAAAATGAGACGCATTGTTATAAACAACAATCGTTTTGGAAAAGTGGTAGTTGTCTGGAATCGTGATGTGAATGCGAGACGTATTTGTGGAAAATCATGTTCAATTTTCTACTAATTGTGTCTTCTTTTTTTCCACACCAACAGATCTCTGCTACCATATCAAAACCAAATCCAAATTTAAACCAAATTTTAAATCAAATTTCAAGCAATGTTTTTACTATAGCGACTTAAATACATTCGAAAGCTTTAATTTAAGATTTTAGTTTTTAAGCTTAAATAAAAGAAATCACCAAAATAAAAGAAATCGCGAATATAAATGGATATATCAACATCAACATAATGATAGATGAATTAATTGCAGTACATGGAAGAAAGGTTGATCTTAATAAAGAAAAATACAACATTAAATCTAATTGATGAAGAAGTTGTTATAGGAAATTGTTCAAGTTTTAATTATAAATCGGATTCAAATAGTAAAATTGAACGAATTCCAATTAAACAAAACACAAGAATGAGTGACTCATTGAAGATGAAAGTCACTGAAGATGAAAGCATTGCTTCCAAAATGATCTACTGAATGTTTAGCTCGATAAATAAAATAAATATTTATAAATTACACGATAATCTCAAGTTTCTTAATAAAAGCTTTATTTAAATTTGTCGTACAATTTTATTATTGACAAGTATAGTCTTTCATTGTGCTACTCCATTTACAAGTAAGACCGGTATCGCATAACTTGTTGAGGTGAGCTTGATCGCTACACTGTTTTGAGAACAAAATGAGCATATTAATAAATTAACGAAAACGAACAAAATTTGATTAAAAGTAGTATTATTGTTTTACCCGAGCTCCTCTTCCAACTGCCTTACTCATTAAAGCTCCCATCAATACAAGGGTAAAAAACAAAATTGCACGGATGAAGTTCATTCTGGATTCTGACAAAACTAATTCGAAAATATATTTAAAATGAATAAAATACATGTTAAGTGAAATAGATATTTTCTATTTGGCTCACGGTGTCAATCTGAAACTGACACTGTGCTCAGTGTAAATTCGTTGTGAGTTCAATGTGAATAAATTGAAATTGACACAGTGAGCCAATTACAAACTAATTAACTTACTATATTTTCTTTCAAAATTTCAATTGAAACTATATAACCACCTGACTGTGAAACATCTTATATAGTAGTCTGAAGGCGGTTATATTTTTCAAAATTATGATGAAATGGAATTCCTGTAAAATAAAATAAATATTATGTGTTATAATTTTATTAATATCCCACACAATACATGATCGGTAATTTGTTACCAATAGTATTGGTGAAATGTGAAACTGCCAATAGAAACGTCATTTTGATTGTATTTTATGTGTGATACGTGATAATTTATCATGTATTTCACGATATTTGTTTTCCAAACTGAAAACAATATTTGTATCATCATTATATCGAAATTTTACACATTTTACATGTGTGCTGTGCGATCGAGATCAGTACACAAGTACATCAGAGGGTGTACACATCAACGGAAAATTTACCGGTAATATAACAATTGGAATAACAGTACAGGAGCCTCGTACATAATTATAATCATTGAATTTGTATGCCTGCACGTGTACACATCCATGAGAAATGTGTCATGGTTCATAATATTTGATTAAATAAAATTCAAGAAAAACAACTTCGTTTTCAGTTTGAATTGCGCAGAAAAGAAAAATTTCAAAAAAAACATAATTCAATTATAATCTGAAAAAAAAAAATAAATTATTCGACAACTAAGGTGCTTTAAAATATGAAAACACCATATTTTATCGACACCTATGGTCATAAACGATCTATTTTGAATATGAAAATTCTTATTATGAATCAATTGTAATTTAAATAAAAACATTATATGGGATACAAAATATTTGAAATTAAGGAAGATTTTTCTCTCAAATTGTTATGGAAAAATACAAAATTATATTGATTTCTGATATTATCTTAAATCGAATGGTTTCATCATTTGAATGGGTGCCAGTCTTAAAGACTTATCATTTGATATTTTCATCGCATTATTACGCATTGGCTTTTTGATAGTTCTTTGTACAGCTACTCCTTTGCCTTCAAATATATTCATATATTTAGCTTTTATGCTTGCAAATATAGTTATAACTATAAATATAAATATATTCACGTTCTCTTTCATATTCCTTCAGAAGAATTTATATAACAATATGTGCTACGAGTTTTTTTTTTAAATCATATCAAAGTTTTGTACGGCAATTAAATAGAAACAAATTTATGAAATATTACTTTAGATGTAAAGAGATTGTTTTACGACATTTTTTTGATTCCATAAATTTAAAAATAATTTGAAAATCATTTGGACACTTTTTGAATGCAAAATCATAATTGCAATGAAATAAAGGGTGATTTTTTAAGCGTTTGGTTTTTAAAATTGGAGAAAAACAACGATTTATTTTCAAAGAGAAAGAACTATTGTTGAGAAATATCTATTGAACATAAACCATATTAAAATGAAAATAGAAAAAAATGTTTCAAATTATTTTCAAATATTATGCAAATGTGGTATTTTAGTTGTTACCAAGTTACTTGGTTATCAATATTGCTAGAGACGTAGATAAAAGCAAAACATTCAGTCTCACTCAGTCGCAAAATTAATGCTAAAAGATTGCATGGTTAACCATGCGATTGCAATTGCAATCGCATTCCGAGACATTTACAATTTAATCTGAACATGCGAAGAGATTTGTGACTATAGATTTGCAAGAAATGGATTGGGATCCAAAACTTTTGAACATAATTGAAATGATGAACAGCATATGTTTGTTATGATTACTAGAGCAGACTGTGTGGTGCACACGTGTTCAGAAAAATGATAGGTAATCCAAACTTGAGAATTTGAAGTACACACGAAATATATCCATGAGAAATTTCCAGACATATGACGTTAATAACTTAGAAAAAACAACTTTTGTTACACTAAATGTGTTTATTGCGCAAAAAAAAAAAAAAAAAATAAAAATTCTATACACGTGAAATCGCAAAAATTCCATATTAATCCACAAAAATTCCATAATGGCAGATAACATAATGGTTTTTTTCCCATTTCAATTTTCCTAACGCACAACTACTGTGTGCGTAAAAGTATTGCAATTGGTCAAAATTTCAATAAACCTTAGAAACATGTTATCAGTTTAGTTTTTGTTTATCCTTATCGTCCACAAAAATCGAAAAACATGCCCATTTTACCCAAACTTTTTGTCGGCACTGTAAATTGCTTTAATTTCCACAACTGAAAATACTTTTATTAAAATATCAAATGCATTTCGGTTTCAAATGGGGAACCATTATCAGCGAGTGTCAAACGAGTACTAACAGTACGATCAGAGTCTAAGAGGAAATAACCACTACAAATCACATTAAAATTTGAATGATTTTCGCAAAATACAATTTTTTCAAAGAATACACTAGATTTGTGTGATTCGATCTAAGATTTGTTGTGATTTCATCGGATTTGACAGATTTGAAGAAAAGTCATTTCACCAAAACATCACTAACATATTCAAATCTATTAAAAATCTTTCAAATCATACAAATTCTACAAATCATTCAGATCACAAATCATTGCTACTCAATACAGTCTACTATGTCGTATATTTTTGTTTCGAAACATCGAAAAAACAAAAAAAATACTATACGATATAGTAAAATAAGTAAAATTAAATTGAATATTATATTATTATTATTCAAATTTTAATTTTTTTGCTATCTGCTTTGCTGAAACGCATATTAGACAATTAAATAATGTATTGAGTGAAGTTAGGAACGAATAAAACAAAATGTCCATATTGTACTGCAACTATTATTGCAAATGATTATAATCTGGTGGATTTGACACTGGATTTGACATTGAGATGATGGATTTGTAATATTCTGCAATGATTTGTTGATTTCTGTCAATTTATTTGAATTTCAAAAAATTAGTTGAGATTTGAATGAAAATTTTTTGGTTATTTCCCCCTAGATCAGAGTTTACAAGTATGGAAATGCACCAATACATTCAAATAAATAAGAAACAAAATTCAAATGTAAAATTTAAAAAAGGTTATTGATACAAACATTAAATCCAATCATCTAAAACAATCAAACAATGGTGATTCTTATGATCCTAGTTATATATTCATTAAATTGACGCTAATATGAATAAATAAAAATTCATAGGCATCGAGTTTTTTTTTGGATTATAGATAGATTTAATGAGACGAATATTTTTATGAAAACACAATTGGTTGTGTGGCTCCGTGTTGTTACTATCAAATGCATGAGCGTTCATGTTCAATAAAACGAGCATCTTATATGTATTGGAGAATACCAATTTGATGTTTTTAGAGTAGGTAATGTGAGTCTGTTCCACGTTGCAGGTTGCACGTTGTACGTTCTACGCAGAATTGTGATAATAGTTGAGGAATAATAACCATTACATTTTCAGACATAGTTTTTGTTACTTCAGAGGGTCCAGATTGCCATCTCCTCAAGGCCGACTCAAATTAAAACATAAATGATGACATTAAGTGACTGTTTTGAGTTCCGTGATTCAAATACATTGAAAATGAATTGGCTCAGCAAAATGCAATCGAAATAAGTAATAATGTTTACTTAATGATGATTATAAATGCTTACCTTTACAAAACAAACATTCTATATACTTATATCGAAACTAAACTATAAATAAACTATATAACTGAATTTTAAGATCAGAGCATTTGTTATGTTGATTTTCATTGGTTTGTTGAATATTTAATGTTTATTCTTTTTCATATGAATTCGACGTCAGTGTTGATACAAAACATTGCTAAAAACTAATGGTCCGCGCTATCAAATATAAAGCAAATGTATAGAAACTAAACAATATCATTGCATTTCAACTAAATAATTTAAAATGTGAAGCATTATTTTGAATGAATCTATGCATTGCCAAAAATTTGAAAATAATAAAAAAAAAAAAAAATGAAATCACTATGGTTCACTCCTTTAACATTTTTCACGTAAAAATTAAAATTATCCTCCTCTTGATGACCGGCTATCAGAAGCTATGATTTTTGGTGAAATATTATATATTATGAAAAGATATTTATAATTTTTTTTCTTTTCATATTTGAAGGTACATTATCAATCTAAGTAGCATTAAATGAATAAACGTTATTTATGTTTGCTTTCATATTCGTTTGCAAGAATTTCTATCACGATTTAAAGTTGCATTTATCATTTCACTAGTGTTTTATATTAATGGAGACGCCTTACTTAAAATTGAAGCTTTATTTTATAAGCAATTGTCGACAATGATGTGTGATTGTTGGAAATAATCGAAGTAAACAATCCACACAAAACCATTATCTGTTTGAAAACAAATGAAATAAAAAGTATTCGGTCAAACGGTGACATAAAATCGAATCGCTTATTATTTATTGAAATATTTTTTTTCTTTGAATTTATTTTTTTTCTTTGACTGATTAAAACAATTCATAGCAATGAATGTGTATAAATTCTGAATGAAATTGTGTCACATTTGATGCAAATGGATAAAAAATCATTAGAATAATAAAAACCGTCCTATTGTTGCAAATTGTTTTTGCGGAACAATTAATATGATAAAAGAAAAGAAAACACTCGCTCCATATTCATTCATGCAAGAGAACAATAGTTTAAATTCAATGAGATTCATCCAAAATTTGACTATAAATTTGTGTAAAAACTCTGTCCAAATCATTAGTTAATCTTTTAACAAAGTGTATTCAACATGAAATTAACATTGATTTTCGTTGCCGTTCTTCTCGGCTTATTCGTACGTTTTTGTAGAAAATATTTCGATTTAAACAAGATTATGATTCATAATTTATAAAAATAATAACATTTTTTTTATTACAATTAGGCTATTTCAAATGCTTTCCCACAACCAGAACCGGAACCGGAACCACAACCAGAGCCGGCACCGAAAGCTTCCCCAGGTTAGTTTAAAAATTAGTTTTCAACATGAATCAATGAAAAGCAAAGAGAGTTCATAGTTTTTAATGAGTAAAAATTACAAATATTTTATAGAGCCACGAAGAAGACATCGGAATCGTTGTCGCTCTTCAAGTTGTTGTGGACCAGCCTGTTATGTTCCACCACCTCCACCACCACCACCTCCCTGTTACAACAATAACTGCAACTACAATTGTAACGGAAACCCAGGCTGTGGTTGTCCAAGATGTAATGGAGGTTACTAATTTACAAATGGCAATTCTATATCGATTAAAATCTTGAATAAATATTTATCTTTCATTTGAAAATTGGAATATTGTTTTATTTGAATCTAAAGAACGCACGCGTTTACTCACTTACAGACTCTGTAATACAGAGTACAACATTTTTCATTATTGTTCAAATCAAATTCTAACTTTTCGACAAAATCTACAATGTGGTAAGTTGAAACTTTGCTGAATAGTTAATTCTGAAAATATAACTTGGTAATAACTAAAATACTAAATTGTCATAATATTTGAAACAATTTTTTCTATTTTCATTTTAATATACAATTGATATGTTTCAAAAATAGTTTTTTCTATTTGAAAATATTTCATTGAAATCATGATTTTGCATTCAAAAAGTGGCCAAATAATTTTCAAATTTATGTAAGATAGAAATGTGTGCAAAATATATAATACAGAAACTGCGCTGATGCTTATTGGGTCTGGCAATATGATAATTTTTCATAAGAATCTGAGCAAAGTATACTTATACAAAATAATTGCTTATAAATGCGATTGCGAAAGGTGTTTAAACACTCTATTTTTTAAGCAAATATTTCAATCTAGGTAGACATGAGTAATAAAAAAAACAATGAATTCCAATAAATCACTGTAAATAGATCGCAGTGATTTTGCAATAAACTAAACATAAACCAATTATGATGAGTCGTTCAAATCATAGTGAATCTGAATGAATCTAAATGAATCACTGTAAATATTTGCATCATGAACTTTTTTGATATGAGTGAATCTAATTGAATCTTTGGACCGTGTCCATCCCTTAGATTTTACTTTTATTCCATTTCATTGCATCGAAAAGTTTTGTGAATAATTTAGATAATGCAATTTTCTCTATAATACAACTTGAAAAGTTTTCGCATAGAATATTGATTGAAACAATGTTGAAATGAAAGCTATTGATTGTATATGCGTAAAAAAACACTTTATTGATTAAATATGTCAAGAATAAATAAGATAAAGGTGAATAAATTAGATGTCAAGAGATAAGAGTCATTCATAACGCATATCATACAAAAAGAAACACTTGTTTTCATTTTTGCACAATTCAAATTGAGAACACAAAATTTTTTTCTAACCTTTATTTATTCAAGTGTTGTGAACCACAACGTATATCTGCGATCATAACAAACATTCTCAATATAGATAAAAAAAAAAAATCTATTTTGATAATAGAATGGAGTTAAAAATCCATTCATTACTTTAGAAACAAATCATCGAAATGACTCAAATTTAACTAAAAAATCATGCACTGATCAGAACAAAATATAATCATAAAAAGCAAGTTCTGGACCAGTGTTCAATGAGTTCAATTATTTTTGGTCGAACTGAAGAAAATGTCCGAGCAAAATCATGCTTAAATTAGTCATTATACTCGCAGCACATCGAAGCACACTGTGACTCACATTAATGCTTAGTGTGCATGTAGTTGTAAATGGAGCCTATCGAATAGCATCTATTCAATAGCAGCATATCCATAGCTCAAGTATATTTACTGGTCAGACTCTGAATATTAAAATGTTCGGACTGTCCGATATGTCCGTTCGACCGACCACAAAATCAGCTCGATCGGTCGTGCGGACAATATGTAGGCACCGTTTTCGGACGTCCGTGTCCATCATTAAAGGGTTCCGCGCCAATTTTTCCATAATTATGGAACAAGTCAGATTATAATCTGACTATTTTTCATTTCAGATTATTGTTTGTTGTTGATCACAAATCTTCACAAATTATTTTGATAAATTTAATTTGTTTGAATTTTTCAAGGCGAAGGCTCAAAATATGACTGATATTGTTGTCTGTGTTATTTCTTCATTATTAGATAAAGTTTTTTTTTTCCTTTCATATCAAAGATAAGAAGATTAAATCTCTTTGCAAGCGTAATATGTGTTGATATACAGAGCCAGAGATTTGCTATATATTTTTTCGAAAGGTTTAGATATAAATATCTTTAATAACATTTCATTTCATCAGTTTTGCTTTGTTTTCTATTAATTTTAATTTAGAATAAAATCGATTAACGATAATATAATTTTAAAAAAACAAAATTAGTTCAATTTCGAATTGGGTCATAAATTTAAAAAACGTTATAAAATAATGTAAATAGAACGAAGAATTTGCCGTTTTACTCGATATTACTTCATTTTACATATGTGATTAAGAAAGAAAAAAAAAACGTAAATATTTGATTCAAAATGTGGTTCATCATTTTGCGATTGTTATGTGAATACACTGAATGTGTGTTTATTCGAACGGGTTTATTGATATATTTACCTTTTATGAAACGGTTTTTTCACATCAAATTCATTACATAAGCTTAAGCTTGTAAATATATAAATGTAATATATATATAAATAAAAATGTATATGTATTGTTGAATGCTGTGTAATATTACATTTTATAAGAAGTTTCATTAAGAAAAAAAAAATACTTTTGTCTCTTTTCCATATATTTTCCATGTACATTTGAGCAAAACAACAATTAAAAAAAAATATTCTCGATGTCAAGACTTCTATTCTATGTTTGTGCGTGGCAAAATCAGAATAAACAGTTGAATTTTATTTACATTAGCTTAAAATACTTAAGTTTAAAATGAAAACACGTTTGTTTACACATATTTTGTGTGTGTGTGTGTGTGTGTGTGTGTGTGTGTGTGTGTGTGTGCCGGCAAAAACTGCCAAGTACGACGCAAGTGAATAATAATTATACCAACGTAAATTGCGTTCTTTTTTTTTTCTCTCTTTTCAAATCAAAAAATAGACCAATGTCTGTAACGTTCGATTTAGCTACAATTTTGAGTGAAATAATAAGGCGGTCATCATTTATCTTGTTGTTCATTCGTAGAAAAATTCTCGATCTGTGTAAATCGTTCTAGTTTAGTTTCTAGATTTTATTTTTTTTTTTTATTCAACAAAGAATTGATATTGCAGCATTTGAGCATATTAAACGATGACAAAAACAGAATTAAAGACAAAAAAATCTAAAAACAATACTGAAACTGAGAAACTTATTGAACAATGTGACAAAAATGACAAAAAAATTGATGGATATTTTAAATCTGGATGGAAAACCACTATTATTTTAGTTTTGGTAAATACAAAAATAAATTCAAGTGAGGTGACAATTGAAAAAGATTTAAAAACATTAACTTTTCCATAGGTTTCTATCATCATTCGTAGTTTAATTCACACAAAACCGGCAAAATATCATAAAAATGCCAATGGTTTTTTACAATTGGTACCTGAAAAATACACTGATAATGAATTGGTTGAATGGGAACCAGCACCACTACCAGTTAGTCGACCTGAAGAACCGGGAAATTTAGGTGAATTTTTATTTGGAATTTGATTTTCTTTTCTTTTCTTTTCTTTTCTTTTCTTTTATTTTCGTTTTTTTATAATTATTTTAAATGTACTTATTGAAAAAAAATCAATTGAAATGAGAATATTCGTGATGAAATTTTTTAACAAACATTAATTCAATTCAATAGGACAGGCCGTTGTTGTTCCAGCAGAACTTACAGAAGAAGCCAAGAAAAGATTTCCAGAAAATCAATTCAATATTGTTGCTAACGAATTGATGTCGATGAATCGAAGTCTACCCGATGTTCGATATCCAGAGTAAATACGAAATTTCTTTATTTCTCATTCATTTCATGTATTTCTTTTACTAAAGTTAAATTTTTGGAAATTGTACAAAATTTCGGTTAAATTGACTGTTTTTTTTTTCACTTTCTGATTGAAAGGTGCCAATTGCTTAATATTCCAAAAAAATTACCTCAAGTATCGGTGGTTATAGTTTATCATAATGAAGCTTGGTCAACACTTATTCGAACAATTTGGAGTGTTATTACACAGTCACCACGTGCTTTGATTAAAGAAATAATTTTAGTGGATGATTTTAGTGGTCTTGATCATTTAGGAAGACCTTTACAAGAATATGTACGTAAATTTCCGGTGCCAGTAATATTAACTAGAACAATATCTCGCGTTGGATTGATTCAAGCGCGTTTGTTGGGTGCTAGCAAAGCATCGGTATGATTTTTTTCAATATTTTATTTCATATTTATCTTCAATTTGAAAAAGACTACAGTAAAAAGAAAAAAATGAAAAAAAAATCAATCGAAAATCATTTTCTCTTGTCATTTGTTAGGCAAAAGTGTTGGTATTTCTTGATGCTCATTGTGAATGTGTCCAAGGTTGGTTAGAATCTTTACTAACTCCGTTAGTTGAAAGTCGTACCACTGTAACGACACCAATCATTGATGTAATTGATTTTAATACGATGGAATTGCGTACGGCTGCAATTAATTCGCGTGGTTCATTTGATTTAAGTTTAACATTTACATGGGATCCAATACCACAAGAAGTATTGAATTCATTGAATAATGATCGTACAGCACCAATTATATCACCAGCAATGGCAGGCGGTTTATTTGCAATTGATCGTGAATATTTTTACAATTTGGGCTCTTATGATGATAAAATGAAAATCTGGGGTGGTGAAAATCTTGAAATGTCTATTCGCATTTGGACATGTGGTGGTAAATTGGTTGCAGTACCATGCAGCCGTGTCGGACATATATTTAGAGATAATTCACCATACGTTTTACCCGGCGGCACCGATTATGTTATTGCACATAATTTAGCCAGAATGGCCGAAGTATGGATGGACGAATATAAAAATACATTTTATGCGATGAGTCCACGGGCAAAACGAGAACGAACCAATGTCACTGAACGACAATTATTACGTCAAGAATTACAATGCAAACCATTTAAATGGTTTTTGGAAAATATATTCCCAGAGAGTTCGTTTAATATTAAAAATGCAAAACTTGTTGAGGTAAAATGAATAATCCATTTTGCATATCAATTTGAAATTGAGAATTTCTCGCGTCTTTTTTTTTGTTTTTTTTTTTTTTTGTTTTTTGTCTTTTTTGAAATAATATTGATGATGTAATCGTTTGGTTTTTAGATTGAAAGCCTCCTTGAAGAAGATACGTGCTTAGATTCAATGGGCGATTCACGTGTTCATAATCGCAAATTAGAAATTAAAAAGTGTCACCATCAAGGTAAGAGAATCTATTTGGATAGAAAAAAAAGTTTATGGAAAATTTTCAATTTGATTCGTATCGAATTTCAGGCGGAAATCAAGTGTTTATGGTGACTGAAAAAGGTGAAATTCGTGAAAAGAAATTTTGTTTAGACGCCACAAAACCCGGCGAACCTGTATTCATGCTTGGATGTCATGGCGAAGGTGGAAATCAAAATTGGACCTATATCGCCGAAGTACGTGACATTTTACTCTTTTCTTTATCCATCTATTTTTTAAATCGATGCTATAATTAGTATAAAACGCTTTTTAAAATTCATTTAATCGAATCAAATAACTTTAAATCAACAATAATTTGGTATGCGACAAATTTTATCGAACAATTTTTTTTTCCAGACAAACGAGATAAAACATTCAATCGGTGAGAATTGTCTGTCGTTACAAAACGAATCAGATATATTGACGATTGCCGAGTGTGATGGTTCAGAAGCTCAACAATGGTTTATGAATAGACCAAGCTCGGAACGGGATCTTCTATGATTCTTTTGTAAAATTAAAATCATTTCGATATCTAGTTTTTTTCTAAATTAACCTAAAGTATAAACTAACTGTGTCAATATAACAGGCATTGTTAACTCGACTGAGTTATTTTAACACAAGCCAAATCATTGATATTTACAAATAATCTCAAGCTCACATTCATTGATTCAAAATAAAATAAATTAACAAAACGAATCGAATTGAACGTCAATCCGAAATCGGAATCATCTGAATTTTATTGTTCACATTCCGTCAACAATCACATAAACTTAAACATAGACAACAGTATCAACAAATAACTGTTACTATTAATAATAACTATTCTAATATTTCTCTCATAAAAAAAAAAAAACAAACGAAAAAGAAAACCTTATAAAACTAAAGCTTATCGACCTCATCAGATTGTTGCTTCAATTGATCTTAAATTACTGTAATTTAATTACATTTTCCAAATTAAACAAATGCCAATTAACTTTTATAGAGATCGATTATTAAATGTTTGGAAACATTTCATCATAGGTAACTTCAGTTAAAATATCATTAGCAATTTCAAGGAATGTTTTTGATAAACTCTTCTCAAATCCTGGAATCATTTCTTCGAGGAAAATTTGCGCATTTTCATTGATAATTGTATTTCCAATTTCTCCAAGCGTACGATCACCATTGAATAAATTTTCCAAACGGAATTTAGCACCGCCAACTGTTACTTTAATATTTAAATTGCCAAATTTTACATATTCAACGCCATTTGGACCGGGAATTCTTTTACCAATTATACGCACATTGGCACGTGTGTTCTCTGCAAAAATATTTTTATATTAATATTTTTTTGAAAAAAAAAAAAAAAAAAAAAAAAATTCAAAAAACTCCGAAAAAAAGTCATTTTTTATTTCGAAATTTTTTTTTTTCACATAAAATTACAAAAAAAAGTTACCCAAAACTCCACTAATCGGACCACGTCCTTGAATATTCAATAAAAGTAATCGCATTTTCAACGAATATTTTCCGGTAAATGTTAATTTAGGCAATAGAACGGTAAAGTTGAATTTCAAATTTGGAATGTCGGATCTATTGTGAACAAGTAAAATTAAAATTCAAATTTAAATTCCATAAATTCCATTGAGACAATTTTTATTATCTCATTTCAGAGGCATTTTTTTTTTTTTTTTTTTTTTTGGTATAATTTAGCATACTTTAGATTTGAAACAGCAAAATTGCTTGGGCCATTGACCAAAAGATTGTTGAATGTGGCACTGAACTCAGGTCCGCGCTTAAAATGGATTGTATCCAAGCCCAATGGTTCAAGTGGTACTGTTTTAACACCGTCGCCCAAATCGCCAGTAGCCAATCTTGGTCGTAACTCACTAATTGAATTCAATATACATTCGCTTGGATTTGGTGTATTTCGTGAACAGATCTTTATTGTGGATGCTAAAAAGAAAATAAAAAATTATTGCGCATAATTTAAGAAAGGTATTCAAACTGAAGAAATATTTTTACAATAAAAATGAAGAAATTACAAGTTGTTCACTTGTAAGTGCCGGCTGTCAGCAAAAGAAACACTTATTATTGCAAATATTTTTTGATTAAACTACTTCAGAATATGATGATCAATTACTGGTCATTATCATTAAAAGTGAAAATTCAAATTCAAAATCTATTTAAAAAAAAAAAAAGGTTTGAGGAACGTGCTAAGCCAATTGTCTGTGAGTTATATTTAGAAAAAAATGAAAACTATGCAATAGTTGTATATGGAAATAACGAGAATAATGACGCAAGAATATGATAGATTTGATCAAGTTCAAGGTAAACATATAAAAAGACCTACGAAACAAATAGCACGCGATTGAACAAATTGACTTGTAATTGACATTCGGTTCGATGTGAGAGAAAAAACTACACTTGACAAGCACGTAAAATAAAAGAAAAGAAAAGAAGAAAAAACCAAATATAGACTTTTATATGAATCGATGAAATTTCTCAATAAATCAATTTCATACACTCAATAATTATTGGACGTAAATTATTCCATTAAAAGAGTTATATTTCACTTTTAATTCCGATTTCACAATTAATGTTAATTTTGATTTAATTATAATGTCAATTAAACGCAACAATTGACATAAAACCGTGTGAATTACGTTAAATTAGTGTTTTAATAATACAATTGAAACCAGAAATGTGACATATAAAATTAAATAATTTACATTATGCAATATAATTCATGTGTCGCGTTCATGTTAAGTAGACAACAAATCATGTATAATTATACAGTGTTTATCTATGTATCGTTTAAAATTGTTTATTGTTGTTTTTAATCTTGACTACCGTCTTAGAAAAAAGAAGTTAGTTCGCGACCTTTCTTCCTGTAATTTATTGACAGTTAAGTTTATAGATTGCGAGAATGGTATAAAGAGAAAGAAAGAGAGAGAGAGAGAGAGAGAGAGAGAGAGAGAGAGAGAGAGAGAGAGAGAGAGAGAGAGAGAAAGCGAGAGGGAGAAAGCGAGAGAGAGAGAGAAGAGAGAGAGAGAGAGAGAGAGAGAGAGAGAGAGAGAGAGAGAGAGAGAGAGAGAGAGAGAGAGAGAGAGAGAGAGATTGAGAGCGAGAGAGAGAAAGAGAGAAGTATCCAGTTGTGTAAATTAATTCAATAAATAAAAGCATCAACACACGACTCATTTATGCAATGCAAAATTGCTAATACATTTAATTACAAATCTAAGAGATTTTGGGGACTTGCACCGCCACATCCACCTCCATCTCCAAAATTATTAAGTAGGAAAATGTTTTCAATTTCGACTTTACTTCGATCAAACGTTATACTAATGGATTTGTTTGATAGTAATTTAATGACAAATTCGAATTTCTTTTTTTTTTTTATCAAATCGTTAACCTTGAATGACATAAACATTGTATTGTTAAATGGGTCATTGGGAACATGCGACAAATCGGACGTTCAATTTTTGCATATGAAATCAGAATCTTCTGTGAAACGATTTCAATGAGATGATTAAAACAATGAATATATTTGATATTTAATAATCAGTTATGATGTAATTGAGCTTTTTGAAATCAATGTTCAGTATTCGGAAAGACCTGTGATTTTTTTCTAATATCGACAAATAGAGATAATATTTCTTAATACATATGACTAACGACCAGATGAAATGAATATTAAGTAAAAAAAAAAAAAAATCTTCAATCAGGTTACTGGATTGAAAATAAGTAAATTGATAGAAAACAAAACTCAGTTGCCTTCACAGAAATTGAAACTTGAAATCGAAATTAAAATTGAAACATGTAAGAATCGAATATGAAATCGAGAATAGAAATTAAAGCTAAGAATATAAATGATAATTGCCTTGTATTTCAGTATCAGAAGAACAAAGCTTGATGTGTTATGAATGCATAAAACAAGCAAGGAAGCAAACAAATTGAAGAATATTTCAATGAAAGAAGTTATGCATGCTTATCACGTTTGACATTTCCAATCAATATAAGTACACACATTAATGTTTTCAATCGATGATTTTCTGTTTGTTATTATTTTTCCCACTTGAAACTTGTTATTTTTAGATCCGGTGTATTTTTCAATGTGAAGGGAATGACAACACAGCACGAAATCACATGAAATCGAAATCATTTAGCATAATTTGAATAAAATGCTCATAAATATGCATGTTTGACGCTTATACACAGACTATTCACAATTTTTCCAACGATATTAGATTAAATTAATGTGATTGCTAGACAATTTTGCATTTTAATACACTGATGAATGGCCAATGAATTTACACAAAAGCGCACCAGGTTACGAATTCGTAACTTATGACTGACCCAATTTTCAATGTCAACGACACCCTTGAAACAATCATGATACATCTCCAAAAATGTAGTGTGAATAATAGTAGAAAAAAAAATGTGTAGAGGAAAAAAAAAATGCGGAATCGTCTCGCATGTAAATTGAACAATAAATTGTTCACAATTTGTGTGTTGCATACATTATGGTGATAATGTGTGGCTGTCAATAACGGAAATAAAAATCGCATCAAATCCACGCACACTCACAGAAGCAATCATATTCAATTTACATGCCTGCAAAACCACAATACGAAGAAAGGTTAAATGTTTAAGCCTTGGTTCACCGCATTCTTTTATGCTTCATGAAATGCTTTAATCTTGTAAAACTATGGAAAGAAAAATCAACATGCCGCGATTCGCAAAAATAAAGAGATTGGGTTTTGCCATCACATTGGAAAATTCCAATAAAATATCAACGACAGATTGCGTATGATTTACACATTATTATCGATAATAATGAATCAATTTGGTCAAGTTGATCATAAAATTGGTTCAATATCAGTGTTTTTATACAACAATCACATATTATTATTGATCATGGAAGTTAACAAAAATTCACAAATGCATTCAGAATTTACATTCGAAAATATTTAATCATGTTTACCAGCTTCATTTTTGGTTTTTGTTTTTTTTTATTTTTTTGTTTTTTTTTTTTCAAAATAAAATGCAGTAAATGAATGAAACTGACTGGTCTATTTATAAATAAATGAGAAATCATTCAGGTTTTTCATTGAAAATGTTTAACGTTAATGGATGTTTTGATAAAACAAACAACATCTTTTGATTACAAAAATAAAACTCAGTCGATTGAAGAAAAAATAAATGTTATTTTTTGCATATATTGGATGCCGCTCAAGTACTTTTTGATAATGACATTGTTAATCGCAACACCAATTTGAATAATTCAATGTAATGCCATTTTCTCGCTCTCTCTCTCTCTCTCTCTCTCTCTCTCCCTATCAATCTCTCTCTCTCTCTCTCCCTATCAATCTCTCTCTCTCTCTCTCTCTCTGTCACTCTCAGTCCCTCTCCCTCTCTTTCTCTCTCCGTTTCTGTATTTCACATAGATCACTTTGCATCTTTCCATAATTAATTGAGGAATTACTTCGGTTTAGACATTCTTTGAACTTGAACCTGTGTCTTGAACTGAACAGTAGACAGCAAACAGCTTTTCTTTTTATCTCTCTATTTCTCTATTTATTTATCTATCTATCTATCTTTCATGACAATGCAAATGCATAATAAATAATCCAATCACTGAATGAAAGGCATTGAATTACAAATCACAAGTTCATTTTCATTTTTAACAAATTCACATTTTTTTTTTTTACAATATTGAAATTGAAATGAAAGAAGAAAAAAAAAAACTATTGACAACAATCAATAAATTCGATAGATAATATAGTTATTGACTTAAAATGCATGAAATAAAATGTAAATAAAAGAGTTCGGTTTCGAAATTCAGAAAGAATGTATTAAAAAGAAGTATCTCTTGGAATTTGACAAAAAGAAGATAAAAGACTTCTTCCAATGAATAATATTGTTTGTACAAATAATAGAGGTGCACCAAAACAAAATAACACCTTCACTATTCTTTGTAAATATTTTTTTTTCTTTTTATGTAAACACATTTTTAATAAATCGAATCATTTTTATTGAAATTCACTTACGCAATCGACACATGGTCTGAACGATACAAAGTGCAAAAATGCAAAATGTTGTTGTATTTTTTTTTGAAAACATTATCACTTTCATTATTTAAAATCAATAAAACAAAATAAAATCACAATAATTGAAACAAACAACACAGCGACAATGGGAGGAAATTTGCAAAAAATATGTTTAACAAAAAATTTCTGAATTGAGAAAAAAAAAAGTAAAAGCAGAGTGAAAAATATGTTTCAAATTTAACATCCGTTTTGATAGAGCCACTGCACGCTTCTAATTCTCCATCAATCGATTGTAAAGAATTTATAACCAGCTGAAGTCTCAACAGTTGTCGCATTTGTTGTTTTGTTTATTGAACGCTGTGATGCTTTGCGTATGACTTGAAAACAATACCAATACAATCGAATATAGCGAAGACGTTTTTGACGCATTATCTCTGTTTGATCGTTATGCTATAATACGATTTTGTATGCGAATTTATGTGATAGAATGAAACACCAAATTAAATTTCAATAATAAATATTCACATCCACATCCACATCCACATCCACATCCACATCCACAACATAGGATATTTAAATGTTGAAAAAATCGTCACGATTATTGGGAAGCTTTGATTATGTTCAATTTAACAGTGATCATATTATGAAATATTAATGATATTCGAAAAATCATCCACTTGAAAATATGTCGAAGTGATTGTAGATCAGCAACGCAAATAGTTGATTTTGTTTACTTTTCTCGAAATTCTTATTTTTACAATTTATTTTTAACATTCTTTTCATAAAGAATTTGCTTACATTTTTAGATTGAGACGCAATGGTTTTGCATTAAATTGAGACGTATGTCTAAAGCACACAATATTCTAAAGAATTCATTATTCTTAGCTTAGATCAATATTATCGTCAATATTTATTTAATATTTGTCATTAAATAATAATCATCGTTGAATGAACTCAGAGAAAACAAATTACAATTGAGACACGTTTTATTTAAATAGTATATTGATAAATACTAATAAAATCAAGTATCCTTAGTATTTGTGATTGATGCTTTAAGAATTGAATAGAAAAAAAAAAATGTTTATTTGTTAATGAAACGTTCATTTATCAAAGGAAGCTCAACTCGTGAACAAGTTGAACGGAAATTTTCCATTAAAACGCATGAATAATATATGTTGAATTTCCTCATTGAGTGACTTGGACATGAATCTGAATATATTATTACGCATTCCTTCATAATTAGCCTACAGAAAATATTCCATTCATAATTATGAATCTTAAATATGAACATCTTAAGATATGATGTACTTTTAAATTAAAGCATTCTGTATGATGAAATTCGATTTTTTTCTTCAAAACATTCTTTGACGGTTATGATTTTGCACACGAAATTTTCTGTTTTTTTTTTCTATTCAAAACAAATAACTAAAGTATTAAATATGAATTTGATTAGTGCCTTAACCAAAGGTAATTAGCGAAAATAAAACTGGCGTCTAAAACAATAGGAAATGAATGGCTTTGCATCTTCAAATGTTCTAATTAAGTGTTTTTTTGTCAATAATCATATATCTATTGGTGAGATCTAAATAAATGGTTTTTGTTATGTCCCACGCGAAGTCGTAGTCATTCTTCTTAATTTTGATTCTTGAGAAAATTGTAGGGATTGAAAGACACATAAAATTCATCCTTATTATATAGTTACTTATAGTGATTATTTCGATGATTTTATTTCGATTTTCTTCATTACTTCTCTAATGAAGGTAAAAATGAAAGATTTTTGACACATTTTCATTTCCAATTATTTAACATTGTTATTGCTGAAACTGTTTTCTAGATCAAAAACAAAACGAACTGCATGCCATCTATGTGTGAATTTGTGAATGATATTCGAGTTGTCTTAGCTGTATTAATTCACGACACGATTTTTTCATTTTTATTCCAACTTCAAATCGTTCGTGTATGCATGCATTTCCATAAAATGTCAACATTTGTTTATAATCGTTCAGTGTACTCTGTTTCGCAATTTCGTATGGCAGTAAAAAAAAAAAAATCTGTTGTTGCTGTAACGACTGTATATTTTATCGCATATTTTTTTTTCTTCATTGAAAATCATTGATACGAATGACATTTGAGTTATTTTGTATCAATATATAGTGATTTTTGTGTTTTAACTTAAAAAAAAATGTTAGTTTTTTAATGTTCACAAGACAATGTAAACTTTACTTCAAAATCCATTGTACGATGATTAGTTTTCAAAAAGAAAAAAGAAATTAACAAATAAAATGGACGGTGATATTATGACGGTACAATATTAGCAAGTAAAAAAATTGTGTGATTTCAAAGTGAGTGTAAAAAAAAAAAGAAAAAATATTTGTTGTATATTTTCAATGTGAAATTCATGAACTATCCGGAATCAATTCAATTTGAAATCTAACAAAGCAACTATATAAACAGCGAAATATAAACACAGCCAAGTGTGAAGGAAAACATCGCACATTTTCTACATTCAATATTTTTTTCCCTCATTCTCAATAAAACTACTTAGAATTTTTCAATAACAAACTATATCTCGATCTCGACAAATAAAATAAAATTTCTCTGTGCTGCGATTATAGCACGATTTATTTTCAAGTATTTAGGTATACATGTGCAACTGCATCGTCTGATAATTTCTTTTCTCCTTTCACCTTTTCTTCCCATATCGTTCGATTTTCGTATATTAAATTATATGGTTGTTATAAATAGAGTGAAAAAGAGACATAAAATGTGAAAAAGTGAAAGAACGAGAAGAATGAGGAGAGAAATGGAAGAGAGAGAGAGAGAGAGATAGAGAGAGAGAGAGCGAGAGATAGAAGAGAAGGGGAAAAAAGGAGTGAAAGTAGAAAGAGAACAAAGAAAGAAGGGAAATGAAATTGAAAACAAGGAAAAAGAGAGCAAACGGGCACTAAAACAAATGATTTGCATTGAATGTATGAAAAGAAATTCAATCTTTGATTGTAACAATTTGCTGCTGTCGAGGCCAAAGTACACAATCAATGTGTGTGTATGTGTTTTGTTCATAGAAATTATCCGGCATTTCATTGTGGTATTAGTTTGTTAGTTTTCCATTTTCAAACATCGCGTGAGCTGCACACTATTTACAACGATGTTTCGCTTCGCAACATGTTTTTTTTTTCTCTTCTTCTCTTTACATTTGATTTATCTTTGTGTTTGTGTTCTCAGTTTTTTTTTTAGCTCGATATTTATAATTTTATTTTTGCCAATGAGTGTATTTTAGAAGGAAGCTCGTGTTATTCATGCATACATATGCAAAATTAAAAGCAAACAAAATAAAAATTTATGTTCCTAATTTGACGCGGCAATTTGTATTGAAATAGATAACATTGATACACATCTGTGTCGTCTACACACAAACACCAATACAAAATAACCAAAACGAAGCCTACGGCAATTACCAATATATAATCAACATTTTCAATGTGCACAACTGTACATATGTTGTGTCATTTGATAATCACGTTACCACTATTCACGTTTCTCACTTGTCGCCTCATTTTTATCTATATTTCCATTATCACATACAAAATAAAATATTTGCCTCTGAACATGTGTTTTCGTTTGTGCATTTAAGCTTCACCTTAAATTTTTTTTTTTTTTTTTTTCTGTTCCATAAATCATCTACACGATTTTATAGAGAGCGTAAAAAAGCTCAACACCGTACTAGGGTCAGTCACTGCTTGATCGTCAACTGATATATTTCGTACATCAACCAAATTACAATCGTTTTATTTATTTAAAAAGTGATCAAAGTTCATATTTTATCATTAAAAAAACAATTTGTATTTTATTTCAGAGTTTTAACACAGGTTTAATCAAATTTTTATGTGAAAATGACTAAATAGACAAATTAAATAAAATAATTGTGAACAAATTTACTAAAAAAAAAATTTGTGATTGACTGAAAGTGTAGTGTATAGTTGAACGAAGATTGATTTTTAGGAAGAAAAAAAAAAAATTGGCGCGTGTACCAAAGCGGAAAAATAAACAAAAATAAACAGGTTAGCTCATTACTCAAAGTGTTGAAAAGAAACATTTCATCTTAGCGAATTTTTTTTAAATATATTTTCAATTTGTTGAATTTATTGGATTTTTATGAAATTTTCCACGTTTTAAATAAATTTCTTTGTTTATGTTTTTCATGAAAACGAAAAATTGTTTCCTTACAGACGATTCTTCTTATAAGTGAATTGTGTAAAAGCGTAAAATAAAAAATAAAAAAAAATGGAGCGTTGGTTCTTTGGAAATAGCACAGAGGCTGGATGTGAATCAAGTCAAGGTCAAGCAAATGGTCAAGCACCCGTTGGAAATAATGGCCGTTTGCATACATTTCGTGTATTAGTAAATCAGCAGTTAGATCCAGCCGAACGTATTGCTGTAACTGGGGAATGTTCAAGTTTGGGTCGTTGGTTGCCCGCTCATTGTGTTCAATTGAATCGTGAAAATGGTAAGTTTCGAATTTATTTAATAAATGAACAAAATAGAAAGAAAAAAAAAATGGGGCAAATCCATAATCAATTACATCCTGTCTAACAAAAAAAAAAAAAAAAAAAAAAAAAAATGTAATCAACACAAAATGTGGTTCATATAAGAGACAATGAATGTCATCTGCCCAGATGGGAATAAATTGAATTTGTAAACAAAATTATGTATCATATTGGATATAATTTTGATAAATGTTCGTTTTCCGCATCTCATGTACAGAAGTAAAGTAGTGTCGAAACATTAAACACAAGTAATAACACAGAAATTATCGCTTTAAACCAATACAATTCAAATAAATCTATCACTTTTTATCAAAACAAATTAAAATTTCTACTTAATACGAAAATAATTTGCGCATTGAAGTTTGGCAAAATATGAGACAAAACAAAATAGCAATCGAGATGTAACGTCATATTTTTGGCAACATTACAAAATAATTTTTTCACTAAAAATCACGTATTCACTGAAAAATATATGGTTTTCAATAGAATTCTGAGAATAATAGCAGCTCGCATAAATATGACACATGATGTGCTACATGCGCGTTTTTTTTTTCGCTACTCTTCAAATATGCGTAGAATGATTCGTTATTTTGTTTTTCACTACGGAGCAACGGACTTTATCATACGGTATTTGTTTTTTTTTTTTTGTGTCTCTGATAATGTTGACGACACTGTTTCTCATATGGTTTTGAGAATTAGTGAATTCACTCTCTGTTTTTCATTTCGCTTGTGATTTTCTATTTTCACACTTTCAGTGCATTTTTTGACGTTTGCTTTTATCTCATTTTTTTTTTTTTTTCAAATGGCAAAGAAAATAAAGAAAAACAGTATGTTTGTCTCATTGTCAAGGCAATAACACAACTACATACAAACAATTTCATATAATTAACCCAACTTAATGCACAAGGTAAAATGTGCACAAGGTCAATGTATTGAATGAAAACCATAAACAGGACAAAGTCATTTCTTTTTGTAAATATAAATTCCATATCACCAATCTGATTACGATAATTGCGGAAAAATACTAAATACCATCTGAATGCACTAAAATTACAACGATTAAACAATTGACTTAAAACCTTTTGCGTGTGTGCATGTTGTTTGCACAGACATCAGTATTTTCTTTATTAGTTTTGTATAAAATCGTATGAATTGTTGTTGCACATCATTGGAAATTTGCCAGATATACCGCATTGTATTGCGCTTGTTATTATCAAAATTGCTTGCGTATTATCGGTCAACATTCTTTTCTTCCTTCATTCTTTGTTTGTTTTTTTTTGTTTATTTTCTTCGTTTTTCTTGATTTTTTTTTTTCATTTTCCTTGAACTCTTTTCTTCTTTCCTTCGCTCACTTTTTTTTTTATCTCTTTCTTCTATTTTTTTCCCCTCCTCATAATAATCATTATTGTCAACTTGGGAATTGAAAAAATCGTGAAAGAGCATGTCCATCGATGTATATTTAATTTTCATATGAAACTCAATGAACATTTATATTTTTACGTCCCACTTTTGAATATTAAATTTACCTTATCGTGAGAACTTCCGCAGGATGTATTCTTGAAAATTCTCTTTTATGCAATTTAAATAAATAATATAATAATCAACTAGTTGATAGCTGATATTGAAGCGAATGCATTTTTATTATAATAAATTATTAACACATTTTCAGTCTTATCATTTTGATCAGGACTGATTATATTTATTTTATTTACATGTGTTCATTTTTCTTATCTAAAAGCAAATAGTACAAATCGCAAGCGATAAAAATCTATATGTCATTTGACTTGTATTTAGTGTCGTGTCGTGTCGTATCGTATCGTATCGCGTCCACTTGTATGTGTGATGGGTTGGAGAGATGAAAGTTGTAAAATTTGTATCGTACGATATGATCGAATCAATTGCTAACGACTTAAAAATGGTTACGTAAATAAATCATTTTAACATCGCCTTACCCGAGAAACAATTTGCGGATAAAAATCTTTACGCCGACAAGCTCGTCGGACTCTTGAATTGCGTTGCGAGCGAAGTTGGCTATCGCATACGTATCAAAATCCATTCGAATGCGTTCGTTACCACAGGAATGGTTCTCGGGTTAGATGAACCCCATACTTATTCATGTTAGATGAACCCCATACTTTTTTGTATAACATGTCAGCAATTCATTGCATGAATTCAATGCATGAATTTCATGATTTAAAGCACGAATTGATTATGAATATCTTGATAATCAATTCGTGTAATGTACCAATATGATGTAACAAATAATACATATTTCAATGGTTTGCACGTTTTTTTTCTTTTCTCAATTTAAATGCATTTTATGACTTATTCGGAACAAAAAATATCTCTCACATGTGATTGTGATGTATTTATTTGTTATTTATTATCATAAGACGAATTGGTCATTGAATGTCATTTTCAAGTTTTATTGTCAGTTTAATTTTCCAAATTTTGATTCCGAATATCAACAAATGCTCGGCATGTGTTAATTATCTGCTAATTTTTTTGTTTTGTTTTATTTTACATTTTTATTTTTTATTTTAATAGATTCAAATATATGGTCACGTGATGTATATATACCAGTGCATCAAGATGTTCCATATCGATATTTGATTTGTACCGTTGATCCAATAACCGAAAATATTCATGTACGTCGTTGGGAAACGCATATAAAACCACGTCAAATATCGGCTGATCATGGTGAAATTACACAAATTGAATCGAAATCATCACCAGTTGCTGAAACAGCTGTTCCAAAGCCAAGTTCACCATCAATATCAAAAAATATGGTACCCGAAATTGATACATTTGGTGATATAAATGGTTTAGAAAAAATCGATCGTGGCTGGCTCACAACCGAAACTGTATTCCAATTTAAATTCATTCGAAATCCATTGATTTTAAAGCAAAAATTAAAAAATCGTTTGCTCTATATTAAGGTAAGGCATCATTTTGAATGTTATTAAGTTTCATTCAAATTAAATTGAATATTGAAAACACTACAATTTATTATGTAATGAACAAACAAAATGATTTATTTATCAGAGAAATTTTTTGAAAATTGTCATTTTATGTGAATTTGAGGGGTTTTGAATTTATGATGCAAAGAACATTTTAGGTGGAACAAAAAATCTATTTCATTTTTACTAAAATTTGTTTAACATTTTCAACAATTTGTTTTGATGCATCATAACAGAATCAGTTATAAAATGAGAGCCAAAGAAACATAGTGATTGTTTTATTGGATTATGACTTTACGACAAATCATCAATCGATATGCTATAAAAAAAAAAATAATTGAGATTAAATTATAAACATAGAACGTCGATTCGAATAATATTTCATTTAAACTGATAACATTAATATTAGTCATTTATGTGATTGATGTGTTCATTAAACATGAGATTCAATTTCAAAAAGTAGGAGTCGCAGGACAGTAAAAGCATTATAAAATCAAATTTTCCACTTCTCATTAAAAGAAAAAAATTTCAAAAATTGACACTTTAATTTAAAGTTGAAAAAAAAAAAAAAAAAAAAAAAAAAAAAAAAATCGAAATCCAGATCAATTATTTAAATTTGATTTTAGTTGACGCCAATGAATTTGCGTATTAACACCACTGAATCTTCGGCACATGGCCATTTTGATCATGAAGATTCATTGTCAAATGATACACGCGAGAATGGCAGTAATGAGCAACCGGTTTATGCTTTTGCTGAAGTGGCTACACTTAAATCAACAACCAATGTATTCGAAGCACAAACCCAATTCGGCCGACCCTATCATCAAGACGATATTCTGATATTTAATGTTAGCGTCGGCGATCCAGAGAATGTTGCCTATCTAATCGATTTGTATACATATAGTTCTAGGGTGTCTCCAGATGATAATGAACCACCCCATCATTTAGGCTATCATTATATATTGCCAAATGTTTTACGTAAATACAATGGTAAAATTGAAATGCCAATTACATGCGCCACAAAACATCGACCATTAGGAATGATGAACGTTGAATATATTCGGGTATGGACATTTGCATTAGAAAACATTTTTCTTTTTCTCTCTCAATTTTGAAAAAAAAAAAAAAAAAAAAAATAAAAATTTTTACAATTTTTTTTTTAATTTGCTATGTTTAGATTGCGCCATTGAATTCATCGTTTCAATTGAATATGAAACGATCATTCTGTCGATACTGGAACAAAAGATGGACTGGCCTTGAAGTTGGACACCGTGGTAGTGGTGTTAGTTTTAAACCAACATCTGGTGAAGATGCCATTCGAGAAAATACAATTGCGTCACTTCGACGTGCTATTGAAGCAGGAGCTGATATGGTTAGATAAAATCATTTAAAAAAAAAAAACAATGATCAAATGATCATTACATTATTCTTAAAAATAATGATAAGAAGAGCAATTCACACATTAATCATTTCTTTTTTATTATTATTATTCATTCAGGTTGAATTTGATGTTCAATTAAGCAAAGATTTGGTGCCGGTTATCTATCATGATTTGCATGTGTATGTTTCATTGAAAAAAAAGAAATCATTGGATGAAAATGATTATCTTGAATTGCCAATGAATGAATTAACATTGGAACAATTAAAGCATTTAAAAGTTTATCATGCTATGGAAGGAAAATCAAGACAGCCAAAATTTTTTGATGAACATTTGGATGAACATCAACCATTTCCACAATTATCCGATGCATTTGATGCACTTGATGAAAGTGTTGGTTTTAATATTGAAGTTAAATGGAATATGGAAATGCTTGATGGGCGCCATGAAATGGATCGTGTTAATAAAAATCCAAATTTATATCTTGATTGTATATTAGATGTTGTATTAAATAAAGCCGGTGATCGTCGTGTTGTATTTTCATGCTTTGATCCAGATATTTGTACAATGTTACGATTGAAACAAAATTTATATCCGGTTATGTTTTTGTCACAAGGCATTTCTGATCGATATGAAATGTTTCACGATCCACGTGGTGATACCATTCAAAATGCTGTATTTCATGCCAATTCAAATGAATTATTAGGCATTGTTGCACATACCATTGATTTGCTACGTGATACAACTCAGGTGCGTTGTGATGATTTTGCCGGAGAATTTTCTCTTCGTTTTTTTTCTTTTTTTTTTCAAATGAATTTTAAAATTCTTCAATTAATAATTTTTTTTAATAATTTAATAATAAACTGAATTTAATTAAAATTTCAGCTTAATTTAGCCACAGATCTTGGTTTAATTGTATTTTGCTGGGGCGATGAAAATAATTCCAAAGAGACTATCAAATTTTTAAAAGCATTAAATATTCACGGAATCATTTATGATAAAATGGACAAATTAACCGAGAAAAATGTCAAGGTGAGTCATTCAATTTATTCTTATATATTTTGAAATGAAAATACCCAACAAAAACAAAGTGTTTTTTACCAAAAAATCGATGTTTGAGATAAAATTTTCCTTCTATATTTACTGCACACAAGACTTGTACAATTCCTTGAGTGTTAAGTATTGAAAATGGTTTTACTTTACCATTGAATTGCCAATTTCATGATGAAAATCCAAACAATTTCTTTTCGCAATTTACATAGCATTTGTTCAAGCAAACAATTCTTTTTTTCATCTTCCAGATCAATCGAATTAACGCAATCAAATCATTCATTCAATACATAAAAAACATATTTTGGCAACGTTATCAACGCATAAAAAATTATTGAAATTTTTTTCATACTAACCATACTCAATAATTCGTATTGTTCATATTAAACGCAAAAACAAAATTTAATTGCTTATTTATTTATTTATTTGACATTTGTATCCATATCACGCTTATTTTTAAAGTTTAAAAAAAAAAAAAAAATATTTGCAACAAAAATGACTTTTGTATATTTTTCTTTTATCTTTTTTTTTCTCTCATTTAAAATGCAGCGAAGTATATTTTATGTAGAAGGAAAGGAGTCACAGAAGGATATATTGCGTTTGAGACAGCTTGAGCAAGCAATACATGCAGAAAATGCACAATCAACAGATCAATCGCCTATGATAATAAATGAAGCAGCAGAATCATCAAGTTTAAATGAGTCTAACAATTTACTAGCTAATGGTTATTCAATCGAAACGGCAGTGCAAAATGACAACAATTGATTTCATTAAAATTGTTTCGACTGAGTTTTTTTTTTTTTCTTCTGCAGTTAATAGATCGCCGCAAATGAAAGCAACAACAATAATATTGTTGGAATAAAAATGTAACAGAAAATTTCACCGTACAAAGATATGATAATTTATATTTTTAAAAGCCATTATTTATAAGCCGATAACAAAAGCATAAATCAGCAATTCCATTTTAAAAGGGCATAATTTTTTGCAAACTTCTTCGCAACTATTCGCCCAACATTTGGACACGTATTGAAATAAACGAAAAACTAAGAAATCCAAAATGGTCCTTGACCCACCCTAGCAGCTCGGAGCAGGGGTCGATATTTTTCAAAAATTCGAAAGAGGCATTTTTTTTTAAATGAATTTATCCCGAGAGATATCTGTACACTGCATGGCAATGAAATATTGTGCACGTATTGCCTGCTACGAGCCCGGATGTGCTTTCGGTGTCACAAAAATGTGTTATCAGTGGTACAAATGGACGCGTAGTAGACACTTCGTGCACCTTATTTCATCGCTATGGTACACTGTGGTGAACCCAATATACCGCTGGAAAGGAATTCAAATTTTGGGGTGAATTGTGGAGAAAAAGTCGAAAATATTTCAATTTTAAAATGGAATTGCCAATATATATAAATATAAAGACTCAAACACACGCGTCATACCAAAATTGACAAACATTTAAAAAATTTATGAAAAATAAAGAGCTAACGAGAACTCAATTATGATGATGACTGAAACAATAATGATTCATTAAAAGAGTTCAACTGTTGTGACTGGCAAAATATGCGATGAAAATGAAATAAACAAATGTTCGATTGTTGATTCATTATTAACAATCAAATGATAACTTTTTTTTTTTTGATGCGTATTGCCATTATTATACAGAACAATTGCTTCAATCATTCATTCATACAAAATACTCTTCTTTTATTCAAAATTGTAGAATCAATGAATTTATTGTCATTTCATTTTAGTATTTTGTCTCTTAACTAATAATTCACGTCAAATTTTTTTTGTTCGCTCTTTATTTTCATCATTTATGTGTCTAATTTTAATTTTTTACATTTGCTAAAATTCATTCAAAAATTCTAAAATTCATTTTCAAATTCTATTTCATTTTTTTTAATGAATTTGTTTTCTTTATTTTCAATTTAATGAATTTTCTTTTAATTTTTTTAAAAAATTCTTTTAAAAAAAATGTATTTTAAATTAATTATAATTATATAATTGCAAGTTTATAATAAATAATTAATAAATAATCTAAGCGTTAAGAAAAATCTTTTCTAGGTGTAAGAAGAAGATGAAGAAAAAAAAAACAGACAAAAGAATCGAAATTACTGTGCTGTTTATTAGATGAATTGATTTTGTTTGAAATCAACAGATTATAGACTTTATGTAGACCAATATTCAAAGAATGTTATATTACATATATAACTTACTTATATAATATTTTTGCTTCAAAGTGCAGCATTTCGAAAATTAAAAAAAAAAAAAAAAAAAACATCAAATTACGTCCTGAATAAGAATAAATTGTTTCTTGTTTTTCACTTTCCATTTATAAGTGAAATATACTGATTGCGGTAAAGTTCCACTGACATTTATTGCAATCATAAATTGTAAACAAACTCGAATAAAACTGAGAAAAATACTGCTTTTTTTTCTCGTAATTTTCAATTATTTGAAAATGATGAAACAATGCTCTTTACACATCAACATTGATGCCTTTTTTGTTCACCAAAAGTCTTCCAATGCCACAACAAACAAACGTTTGTACGTGTGTCAGTGACAAATTGTCATTCACCAAAGAAAATATCTCAATAAAGTTTGCTTTTCAATGCATTTTTTTAAAATCTATATATGAGTTTATACAATTTTTTTTACCCTTTATACAGATTCATTTTCAATTAACTACCGGAAACTACGATTTTTTCGCAGTTCAATTGTTAAATTCAAATCGGATTTTGAAATGATAATTAGTAAGTTTTCACTTTTTTCTTTTCTTATTTGAAATTCCAGTATTTTTGTTAAAAATGTTGTGGATTTATTTGAAAAAAAAAAAAAAAAAAATAATTTTTGAATTGAAATAATTATTTAAATAATTTTCAATTTTGTTTTTCTTGAACATTATCATTTATCACACAAGCAGTTTAATTTTGGCAAAAAATTCATCCATTTCTATATATTTTAATGATGTTTCACTGAGTTGACACTTCATCAGATTGCCAATGAACCAATAGATTTCATCGATTGACAGTGAATGTATAGTGGAAAGATCAATGAATTTATTAAAAAATGACGACAATGAACGAGATTGTGCGGCAAACCATGTTTCGATGATAAAGTTAGCGAATGAGTTTTCTAATGCCACAATGTTCGAACATATACGCATGAGAAGAATCATTTGATGAAGACATTCACTGGATTCAACTGGAGAAGCTATTGCGCTTTCATTTAGGTGTATAAGCGTTTCGAAGCAAAGATTTGCCAATTTTTGAACACCAATAGCATCGTTGGATTGGTAGTTAAGCATTCCGAGCAGTTTATAAACGATTTTTGTTATACCGAAATCCAATGGCACCGTGTGATTCAAAATCCATTTTGATAGAATTTCAATATCTGTCGAACTGAATGGAGAAAAAAAAAGAGTAAAAGTCATCATTCAAAAATACCATAAAAAAAATAATTCTTGGACATTTATCATGGAAAACGTTCATTACCTTGGAACACCACCACAGTCAATTATCAATTCAATAGCTGTATATGTTTCGTCTTTCAAATTTTTACCATGAATTGAATGTATAACATTTATGAGAGCTGCTATTAATTCTTGCTTTAACAATATCTTCAAGGGTTTATCGCCGGCTACAATTAAATTGGTTAGACACCACAATGATGTTCTCTGCAAAAAATTATTTTTATAAATTATTCAAAAAAAAAAAGAAAAAAAAAAAAAAAAAAAAAAAATAAAACTGAAAAAATTCAACAAATTCAAAAAACAATGATTGAAAATTGTGAAAATTTGAATGTTTTACTCACAACAACTGATTCATTCGAACTTTGTAAATATGTATGAAAATAAGTGCCAGTTTTTTGTGCGATTTGTTCACAAGTTTTTTCACAACCAAGAGATAAATTACACATACATTCGATGGCCAACATTTGTTTTTCTGTTTGGATTCCTAATGAAAAATGAATTAATTTGGATTTTTGAAAAAAAAAAAAAAAAATCCCATTAAACAAGAAAATTTTTCATTAAAAAAATGAATTTTTCATTGAAAATATGACATTTCAAATGAATAAAACTATTGATTCAATTCTATTGATTTACCTGTCATTTCTTTGATAATCACCGGCAACGCACCAGTTGCATTCATGAAACAATTGATATTTTCTGTGCTCTGAAGAAAGGCATGACACAATTTCATCAAATCTTTTGGCGATGCACGCTTTTCTTTTTTAATTTTGTTTACAATCACAAGAACATCGGCCGTTGTAAATGTTTGCAAATTAATTGAATGGTCATCAAGCTTGCCATCAGTTATGCGTAAATTATCTAGATCATCTTGGCGATGTTTTAAGCGTGCAATTCGGATATTTTTCTTAACATTTTCTCGAATACTTGCCACAGCATTTGGTTTATCCTTATGGATCACTTCAGACATTTTTCATTTAATTTTTCTTCTTTTTTTGTAATGAAACAACAGATATCCAAACGATTTGTGTTGTGTTATGTTCGACAATAAAACTTCAAACTTGACATATGATGAAAAAACTTGACATATGATGAGAAAACATGAGACATCTAGCGGAGAAATGTTGAATCATTCATTGTTTGTCCCAAGCATATTTCAATCGATGAAAATATTTGCAAATTGTATTATTACATGTGAAATGTATTTAAACAAACATGGATATATGTCTTGATGTCGTTTATATTTTAAGTATCGATTTGGTACAATATTTTGTAAAATGAAACAAAACCCGATTTTAAACTTAATTAATGATAAAATCACAAAATTTTCAAACAAAAGAATCAAGTCTGAATTGCATCCAAAGTCTTAATGTAGGGTGCAAAGTTGCTCAAGTCTAATACTGGTTTAAGTCGTCAAAGAGGGATAAAAATGAAATACAAATTATCAATAGGCCGTACGGTTATGGCTTATAAACGCATCCGAAAAGAGCTGAAAATTGAAAAAACCCATAAGTTTCAAGAATTATTTTCCAAAATGTTGATACTTACTTCATAAAATCGGAAGACTTATCGATGATGCTGTAACATTAAAAATGAATATGATTTTCGTAAATTATTATTTCGTTATTTCTTCAAATTAAATTTGGATTTTTATCATTCACTTACTGTTCAAATTCAGGAAAAGATAATGCATGATCGTCATCCAAATCAGCTTCGGCCAATATATTTTGAATCAATTGTTTCATATCATTTTCCGATAATATATTTTGTGGACCGATTAAACGTTCAATTACTTGTTTTAAATCACTTATTCCAAGCAAATCGTCACCATCAAAATCTAAAAGCGAAATTTTTTTGTATTTAATTTCATTCAAATTACAATTTAACGACAAATTGTATCCACATTCTTACCGAATATTCGAAATGCATGCTCTGCTTTAACTGATCTAGGTGCTGCATCGCTAAAAACGGACATCATATCAAGAAAATCTTCAAACGTACAATCACCATCGTTGCTCGAACTGAACACTTTACAAATTTGATCACCAAATGGATTCACTTTTAATTCAGGATATTGAAGTACTTTTGCCATTGACAATTTTGCATTTTTATTGTGCCCGACCTTTTCTGGCGCTAACGCTTTGAACTTTTTATGTGCACTGAAATGAATAAAAATTAATTTATTTTATGAATAAAATAAAATTTATGTATGAACACACATCGTCGTGTTGATGTGTGAATTGCGATGCACAAAGGATACGTACAGTAAAATTTCTTTTTTCGTAAAAAATGTTAAGTCTTCATAATCTTGAAGTTCTTCATCTGTAAATTGACTCTTAGCTTGACCCATTGTGTCGGGCACGGATAAATGGCAATTCAATGGCCAAAAAATATGATAAAAAAAATCCTAATTTTATGTAAAAACAACTATTGTGATGACAGTCTATAAACCTTAAAATTATTTTCTATAAGTCACAAGATTGTCACTTGAATATTACGAATGTTCACTTTGTGACAAATGTCCATTAAGCATGGTTAACATGAACCAATTTCTACATTGGATAAATCAGAATTTTTACGGCATAATTTAAATTAAATAAAAGTGAAATGAAGTGAATATGCACCAAATTCGTTTAGAAAGTAAAAAGGAGCAAAATATATCTGACTGGGAATTTGATTTGAAGAAAAAAAAAAAAAAAAAAAAAAAACAAATTTTTTACTCAAATTATTGTTGAATATCATATAAAACCGCATTCATGGATTTTGATTTTTTTACTCAGGAAGACCTGCATTGAAGTGAAAAAGTTTTTTGTTTAATTGCAAATGCTGTTGCGCTTTGATTCTGCGGTTCAATATTATACAACACTTGGATACAATCGCAAGAGAATCCAGTAACATTGATCTCTACAAAACAGAGAGGCAAAAAGAATTCCCGCACAATCGTTGGTTGATTTGTTAGCAAACTGCGGTGGAACACTGGGATTATTCCTTGGAATTTCATTCTTGAGCATTTTCGAGTTCATTTACTACTTTAAACTTCCATTATTTTGGCGAATTCGTTATCCAACAATCCTTTTGTAATCTCTGATGAAGACAAATATCAAAATTAACGCGCACCTAGGCGCGCACACATTCAATTTGCAAATAAAATGAAGACAGCACTTGATAGATTTGATAGTACTTTTAGTTTCGTTTCGAGCTCTCTAGAACATAATCCAATTTAAAACAAAAACTAAATCACATTATTAACTGTATGTTATTTATATTTTTATTTTTAATTAAAATCTACGCTGAATACAATGTAGCAATTTATGAATAAGATATTCGATCAGTATACATAAAGATCTCTTATGAATAACTGATGATTAAAATAGAGAATGTCAGTCAATTTAAGGAATCACTTCAAACATCGCATACTTCCAGGTAAACCGTCGTGCTAATGCTTCAAAACGTATCCGATCTTGTTCATACAAACGGCCCAATTCTGGTTCCATGCAAATCTGTGGGAAAATGAAGAGAAGAAAAAATAATATATTTAGGTAGAAATAACAAGTGAATATATTATTTTAAGTGTAAATTGTAGTTTCTAACGATCGTTATGACTATTGGTCATTAATGGACTTACCTCAGTAAAAGGATCAGTAAGGAGACTTTGAACACTAAGCAATAATTTTGAAATGGTCAATGCCAATGACCAATTATGTTGAATTATATCAATTCCCACGTCACCATGACGTGAAACATTTGGATGAATGATTTTAGTTAAAAATCGTACAACGGGCGGATGCATTGGATAGCTGCCAAAAAGAAAGATATATATTTAATTTGCAAATACCAAAGCGATAGTTCGAGCACTGAGTCTTCACCGAACAACACACAAACAGCGCCCAAACTCAAGCGCATTAGATTTGTATTGTGAATGGAAGTGGTGAGAATTCGAACAATTCAAATACAACAACAAAATTTATGGAAATGCTCAGTGCTCGTAATAGTTCGAATAAATGAAAAATTACGGAAAACGGAAAAACTTACGAAAATGGAATAATAATATGTAAAAAGAATTTTCCGCCTTCATATGGACTTCCCGGTGGTCCAATTATAGAAGCTTGCCAATGTGAAAGTGAATTGTCAAGTGGAACCGCTTCGATTCCCTCAGTTGCATCCTGAAAAGAAAAAAAAAATGAAACGAATCAACAATTGGAGAATCTTCAATCATGTGAAATATCTACATGATTTACAACATACCGATGTCAATGTGCGAATATCTCCACGCAATCGTCTGGCTCGAAAATGATTTTCTCGTTGTTGTGGTGTTCGTAATGTCATTTGAACGACACATGTGCGGCAAAAACATGATGATATCAATGATGAATAAATCTAAAATGAAAATGAATAAATTAAAATTGATTTGATTGTTTTTTTTTCAGAGATTTACAATAATAGAAACGCCCATTTTGCGAAAAATAATTAAAATCAATTTCATGAAAAAAAAAACAAAAACAAAACAAACACCATACCTTAAACCAATTGGTAGTATTAGTAATTTGATGATAAAGTGGCCATCGTGTTCGTGTGTATCTTTGCCACAATGATTGTGGTGTATGTATTTCAAGTATATTTTTCCATTGTTTACAAACTTCACCAACATGACATAAAGAAATATCATCAAGATATGAAAATATCACAAGTAAAACTTCAACTGGCATTGCAGAAATTGTATTTTTAGGTTTACTATTTGATGCAGCTGCATCATTATTTATAATATTTCCATTTTCAATTGGAATTTGATTCGATTCATGTGTACTTTCAGTTAAAGCATTTAAATACTGTCGTAAATTTCGTGGTGGTTGTGGATCTGGTCGATTACCTAAAAATGCATTCTCATAAATTGCAATACGATCTGCATTGCATCGAGATGTTGATGCAATAGATAAACGTGGTAATTGATCATCTGGTTCAATGATTGGTGGTGATGGTTGACGTATTATATCATGTTCATCATCTGGATTAATTTGTTCATCATCATCACCATTTTGATGCATTGCAAATGCTGCATTCACTTCACGAAGCTCTTTGTATGGTGGTTCATCATTACCGGAATCCTCATCATTGTCTGATAAATCTGTTGTACGTTTTTCTTCAGCAGCAATTGGAAATAAAAATGCATGACATGTTCCACACAATGGTTCACCAAATGATGGTGCATAATAACCATTACATACACAACATGTTAACGTTGGCTGCAACAACAACAGTAAAAGGAAAACAAATTGATAAAATATGTTCAGGAAATTTTTTTTTTTTTTATTTTATCTTTCAAAAGATTCAATGAAATTTAACCTACCGAGAATGTAAATTGTTCACAAAATTTCTCAAAATCATCATCTTCAGTATCACTGTTTGAATCGTTTCGATTATTTTGCGACATTTGTAGGCATTCTGCCATGATAATAATTATACGCTCTCTAAATTTTTTTTTTCACAAATATTTTCTAACAAATTGAAATGCATACGATTTTTTTTTTTTTTGTTTTGCTCTAATCACTATTTCCAAGACATTTTGTTTTGACAGTTGACATCAACAAAACTGGAAACGTCAAAATATACACATGCACACACCAGCATAAATGTCAATTTCTAGTTTCGTTCCAATATTGGAAATTATTGGAATGGTAAAATTCAGTTACACTACACGATAAACTCAACATTCCATTGGAAATGAATGTTTGTTTTTTTTTTTAAAAAAAAAAGATTTTTTTTTTTTTTTGCTCATTTCCTATATAGTAAGTTAAACGATGATATTTCAATGAGGTTATACTTAGCCATTGTAAATGTAGGCAATTTGGTTTTTCTATATATTATTCATGTATATCGTGTTAAATTACTAGATCGATTGTATACGATTAAGTTAAAAACCATAAATTTATGCATTTTATAACCTTGAATTTGTGGAAATCAATGTGCAGAAAATCCATTATTCCAAAACTTCCTCATGTTAACATAAGAATCATTTTCCAACTGGAGTTTGATTTGCATGTTAAATGTATATTTGAAGAAAAAAGAATGAATAAACATAAAAAAAAAAAAAAAAATCAGTTTCAATGTAGAAAATATGCCTACTTTGATTGAGTGCTGTATAATAAACGAAAACGAACATATATGCCCTATGTACGTATATATAGTGTAGTATTGACTTAAGCGAGGTAAATGAACAATGTAAACAGAAGTTGGACATGATTTATGACTAAACAATCAATGTCATTGGCAAGAGCAAGAAGAAAATAAAAATATAAATAATAATATTGGCCATTTCGTGTATATAAACTTATGATGACACATTTCATATTGTCATCAAGTTTATTATTTTCACACTCCAGCAAATGTGGCGGCGATGACATCGATAGCGGCGTCAAACAATTCATTGCCAATTAGTCAATTGTTATGATTGGTTTTTTTTTTTCTTTTGTGAATTTTGTGTTTATATTTATAAATTTTGTATTGACTGAATAATTGGTTTAGCATTGCATACAAATGAATCATTCAGAAATTTTTCCTTACATTGAATAGTCCATTTATAAAGAACTAAGGCAGTGAACTTGTTTATATTTTTCAATTAAAGTGTTGAATTTGATAGAAGATTTTCAAAGAATTAATCGATTAAAAAATTTTTTATTGAGGAGCTCGATTGAAAGAGTCCGGTAAAAGAGCTTAATTGAAGAGTCTGTGCATGAATATTGTTAGCGACATAAAAGTGAACGACACTAAGCGTGATGTGATGCGGTAAAATGCAACTTGGATTGCTGGTTTTTTTTTTTTTTTTTAAATGGCTCTTCAGTTTCTTCATCGTTAGAGATTGCAGTGAGGCCAATATACGATTAAGTTAAATATTGAATAAAATCCAAACGAATGAAGGAAATGAAATTCCAACAATTTGCGTTAAGAAAAATACGTTCCGTCTTTATTCACGGTACAATTGATTGCAATTACGTTCACATACACATATACAATCGCATGCATGCCACTGTCACGTCGTTTGTTACTCTTGCTTCGCAGCAGCTGCTACTCTACACAGGTACAAATCATATATTTTATTCATTGTTTGCTGTGATACACTCAATCGCAACTCGAATACAAAAAAAAAAAAAAAAAAAAAAAAAACAAAAAATCGAAACAATATGCACAAAACGAGTGAGAGAGAAATGAAATGATGAATAAGAGTGAAAGTGAAATTATGCATGAAATTGAAACGGCCATGGAAGAAAGTCGTACGTTGAATGGTTCGAAAATGACTGAACGTTGATCTGGAAGTGATTTGACAATTTTTTTTTTTTTGCCATTCGTTGCGAACATGTTGCGGTAAAATCAGATAATAAAATATCATTGCTGAAATTAGATTCATCTTTTTTTTTTTGTGTAATGTCGCTTTGTCGCGTGAGTTGCGTGTTCAAGATTTGCAAGTCGATTATTTGCAACAACAACAAAAAAAAAACTCCATTTATTGCGTCTCTCCCGCTTTGAGTAAAGTGAATATACGCTTGCATAGTCAAATGATAAAAAAAAAAAATGTTTTTTACGATTAGCGAATATTTACGACAAATGAAACCCCGGTTAAATCAAAACAAATTTGTAATCAACCAAGCCAAGCAAAGAAATGAGCAAAGCAATCGAAATCATTTTCGTCATAATCACATATTTAACGTCACTTTGAACGCCGTTTCACTTAAATTATGTCTTTAAATTGAGAAAAGATTTGAAATTCGTTGATGACCTCGTCCATATCACTCTACATTACAATCACACACACACATGCATACACAGACACTCACCATTTTCATCTCTTTTTTTCCTTTTTAAATTTGCGGTTTGACCTACTATCAATGTTTTTAAATTTACGATCGAGTTGAAAAATTAATCACCAAAACTGAACATATTAAGTAAATTCCATCTGAATTGATAAACCGCACACAAATTTCAAACTCTCAATCATTTCAATCAAAATGAGAGAAGAAAAGAAAATACGCACATAATAAACAAAATTGTGATACGAAATAAAGACAAAAACAAAAACTAAAGAAAAAAAAAACAATGAAATAGCGGCTCAACGGTTATGAGATTTCATCGAGGTTATCACATTGTCTATTTACAGTAACTGAATTGGACAATAATAATAAGAAAACTACAGAGTTTATTTATTATTTATATTTTTGTCATTTCGTAACTGGGGAAATGTAATTTCAATATGTGATTGTAAAAAGGAATTGAAAAAAAAAAATGTGGAAAAATTGACTGGCCTGATTAAATGCCGCCTTTAATAAATAGTTGTTGATCAGTTTGTGAGCCATTAAAGTTTTAATTGATGAAACGAAACAAATCGATTTAATAAATACGAATCAAAGTGAGAATATCAAAGGGCAATTGGCGCATTGCTCTAATCCAAAGTCTGTTTTAGTTGTTTGACTACTTCGGAGTCATGGCAAAGCAACACAACACAACACAACAAGAATATAAACAATTGACAACAAGAACACAAAATTGTGGAATTTGAAGCGAATTCAATCGAAAACATATTTTTTTTTTTTATTTTTGCCTATGTTGATGATTACAGACCGGTTTCGATGTTTCGAGTAACGCGTTCAATTCAAAATTCTAACAAAACTAGTCTAAATGATGATGATGATGATGATGATCATTTTTCTATTCTTTGAGTGCGTGATTCAGGACATGCATAATAAATTACCAAACGTCATCGATATTTATTTTATTTTGTTGTCTTTTTTTTCCAACAAATTCTAAATAATGAGATGGATACTTTTTTATCGTTGATAGAGTTTTGCACTGGACTGGTTTTGAATTCGAGAAATTGTCGGAGAACATTTAATTGAACCGGGTGTGCCTTTGCATAGCTACAAATAGCAAATACAAGTTAATTTATAACAATATCCTAACAGAACAGGTTCAAATGAATGCATAAAATAGAGGAGATTTTAATACCAATTCTGTTAAAATGAATGCATGCAAACAGTCAGGCTATTTGGTTTATGACTATCAACCGTTGGTCACGTATGCAACAGAATAAAATTCTGTTTACCAAGAATTATTGGACAAAACAGAAGAATCACCATGGTTTTCGATTCATAAATCATGGATTTAAATGTTATCATATGTGAACGTGATAATTGCCTACGTGCCTTTTTCTTGTAACATATCCTGCGGTTGAATCACATCTTTATCTTCCTTTTCTTCATTTTACATGGTTTTTTTTTTTCTGTTCACATTCTTTTGCACATCGCATTGTCGCGACAACGTACATGTTTACATTTTTTGTTTGTATTCGTATGCCATTGACATGGAAGATGCACTCTCAATTGGATATGGTAACGTACCTAACGGAATTTTGTTACCACAACGCAGCGTCATATATTCGGGCATGCGCTATTGGAATTATCACATCGGTATTTTTTGACATAACATGAATTTTCTAAATCAGTAAACAAAACAATTCCATGAAAAATAGTCGTATTTGATATCAATTTCTCGAAGTTCATTTCCAATGCCAAAGAATTATTGAGTTCAAAATATTCAATTTTCGTGATGTTCAAAATGTCTTAAAACAGTTAAAAATTTCAAAATACTTTGAATCAGTTTTTATTTATACTAAATCATTTTAAATGGCAATCAATGATTTGTATTCTCAATTTAACCGATAAATAACAAAAAAACGTGAGTTTTCTTGAATTATTTATGAATTATTTCATATCAATCGGTCCTTGACGTTACAATTTTTATGACTCATTGATTTTAGTTTATTGTTTCAATAATAATCGTAAAATAACTGATTTTTCTCCATCATAAAATGCTGATTAATGCGATGATTAAAAGGTACTTCATTTCATGGCCTTCTAAAATGTAAACCGCAACTAAAAATAGACATATTGCACCAATTTTTGAACTTTTCAAAGTTCTTCATTGCAAAATAAACGGATTACAAACATTTCAACACAACGACAAAAAAAAAAAAAAAATCAATACCAATAACGTTATGATTATAATTAATTAGCACTGTTCAATATGGCATGTTAAATACAATTTATGTGTTCTCGAACTTATTCTGTGACAACAAAGATTGTTGAAAAACGTTGAATTCCGTGTAATCAAATTTGTACCTACAAATATGCGGTAATTACATGGCTTATCTCGTTCACGTTTTGACATCGTCATTAAATGTGATGACAAAACGTAAATGTCACTTGGCCGTCGACGTTGTTGATGCCATATGATTTTTTTTTTTTTTGTTCGTTGAAGACTCGCAATTTTTGTTCTTTCCAGCCAATACACAAAAATTCAATTGATGACTTTGACCGAATAATTGCTAGGAAAAAAAAAATAAATTACTGTGATTTGTATCGGCTGTGATTTAAATGTGGTAAAATGCATTTGCCGCCGTCTCGATGATTTTGGCCAAACCGCACACTTTGCAATTATGGCGCTCTGTTAGAATTTGAGAGAGTGAGTATGTGAGCGTGTGAGTGCATGAGTGCGTGAGAGGGAGAGGAAGAGCGGGAGAAGAAGCGAGCGAAAATGAGTAAGGGCGAGAGGAAGCGAGGAGAAGAGTGAAGTAACAAAGTAGCGACACAAAGAACGAGAGTTGAAGAATTATAAGAATTATAGTGAAATAGAAAAAGAGATAGAAAAAGTGATAGAAAAAGAGATAGAATAAGTTTGTGAGAGTGAGAGTGAGTGTGAGAGTGAGAGTGAGAGTGAGTGAGAGAGAAAGAGAGGAAAATATCATCTTACTGTAAAGTCATCGGTAAAATCAATGCCTACTAGACAACAACAAAAACGAGATAAAAGAGAAAAAAAAATCAAAATAATAACACGCAAACCAACAAAGAAGCAGAGCGACAAGAGATCAATCTACTGTCTGTGGCCCATTCACGACACATGCACAACTCATGTTATCGATGTCGGCAGTAGTATATAACAGCCGCTGCTAGTTGCCGTTGTCGACGTTTTTTTTTTTTTTTTTTTTTTTTTGTTGTTTTTTATATGCGTCTAGTATAACAATTTGATTTCCAATACAAGAGCAAAATTTTACAATGAATGCCTCTCTGCTAAAGCCAATATGCCAAAGACATTCAGTCAGAGCATAGGTTTCAATCGAAACGCACACAGTACGGGTTCACTCTCGCTCTTTTGCATTGTGTCCAAACATTGATTTTTTTTTTTGTTCGCTTCATTTTTTTTTTAGCATTCGCATTGTTGCGTTTTAGGTTTGTTTTCATTTTGCTCACCTTTTACATTTTCGAATCAAAGAGAAAAAAAACAAACAAACGAAAAAAAAAATTTTCATATCGTAAAAAACTAAGCGTCATATTAAGAGAAATAAAAAAAACTAAGTGAAAAGATACATCTATTAAAATAAGTTGTACAATCACTTTGATGCACTTTAATTCAAAATCTTCGAACATGAAAAAAAATACTTTAACGGCAAATCCTAATGAAAACATATTTATAAGCTGAGTGTTAAGTGAACAATGATTTTCATAAAAATGTTTTTTTTTTTCTTTCGCCAATTTCTATAATATTTGTTTATTCAGAGAGAATAAAATGTATTTTTGTTTGTGTTTTTATATTTTCAAATGACTATTGGAACGATTTCTAGAAAAATTTCCTTTTCGCATTGCAAAATGGATAGATATTGGTTGAAAACGTGTTAATAACAAACAAACAAAAAATCGCGTAAAATGTGGATTCTTTGAACCGCGTCCGATCAATAAGCCGCTGTTTGGAAATTTATATATTTTATTCGTTGATATTGTACGATTTTTTTTTTTTTCATGCCAAACGAAATTACAAATTTCGGAACAAAAGAAGCGAATTTTTGTTGTGTGCTTTTTTTTTAATTTCATCGCTTGTTTATTATAAACAGAAAATTGAGATTGCTTCAATGAGTGTGGAAACATGTATTGGCACACTGTATATTCGTACAAAGTTCGTATAATACGATAGAGAGCTCGTTTTGTTGTATTTTATTTTCTTTGGTTTCTACGCGGTGGCAAATTGGAAAGGTTTGCAGAGAGCAGCTGCTGCTGCCACCATCGTCGTCGTCGTTGTCACCGTTGTTGAGAAAAACTGCAGTCAATTTAATGACAATCGCAGTTGTTTTTATATATTGACTTCCTATTTGAAGTTATCATATGCACAAAGATGGTAATGCACCATCGAAAGTAAAACAAGGCACACTATCCAAAGAACAAGCGCATTACGATTGCCGCATCAATTCCACTTGCACAAAGCGTGCAATCGTAAGAGTGCATGAAGTAAAAATTAAATGAAAAAAAAAAAAAAAAATTAAAAGAAAAAAACAATATTATAACAACAACATGGATTTGCGTGAATATTAAAAGTGAAATTTAATGAGTAACATAATGAACGAGACCGAACAAAACAAAACGATAAAACGTTGTATTGTTCCGTAATTTCAACACACACACACACAAACACTATGGCTAACTTCTGAATGACTGTTTTATTTCTTTTTTTTTTTTTTTTTGGTTTCGAACGCTTTTGAGTTTTCGTCCAAAAGTGTACTTCACTAAGACAAACCGTTGCGTATTTGCATGCGGCAAACATTTTTCTATGTTTTTTTTTTTTATTTTTTTATTTGTAGAGACTTCCAGTTTCTTCTTTTTCTTTACGTTATCGTTTCGTTTGAATGTTTTTTTTTTCTGTTTTTTTTCTAATTTTCTTAACGTTTTTTTTTTCTAATTTTATTGTTGTCAAATGTTTTGCCAAAAAATATAAACAATTAACTAACGCATGGTAATTTAATTCGATGTCTTGTTATCTTCATTACAATTTTGGCCAATTATTTATGATGATTTACTCATCTTTTTTTTATTAATTACATGATAGATATAACTGTATTTTTTTCTTCAAAGTATTTAGTTATATTTTCTTTTTTTTTTTCTTTCTTTAGAATTGCATAACATACAATTGAACCGCATACCATTCGGTCTCATAGAAACCACTCTATCTGAGCAATGCGCATGCAGACATCGCACGACAGCAATTGAACAGAGAGCAGAAAAAAAAAAACCACGAAACACATATATAAACGGTAATTCATTCAGCGATTTTTGCCAGGCCAACACATCACAGCCATTCAGTCACACAGCGTATGTTTATACAAGGCGCACACACAAAACATACACCAAATTCAATTTTAATAAAACGTGAAAGCGATATTTAACGCCAGTCAAGGAACAAACAAAAACAATTCAACTAAATTTGTGAATTTTTTCAAAGAGTGAATTTTTTTTTTCCTTCTTCTTCTTCTTCTTCTTCATCATCACAAGTAGACGTTTTTTGTTTTTCTTTTCGGTTTTTAATCGAACGTCTAATTGTGCAAATAAATTTTGTGTGAATTTTTTGTGATGTGCTTCGCTTTTTGTTTGTAGCTAGTGGAACAATAAAAGAAAATTAGTGTTTTTGTGTATGCTTGCAAACAAGGCATGTTTATTGATTTTAACTGAAACCATTTAATTTGATGTGAATCAATTTAAAAAAAAAAAAAAAAAAAAGAAAAGAAATTAAGTGACCAAGTTCAAAGAAATAATTTAATTGAAAACCAAAAAAAAAAAAAAATCAAAAATGGCAGGAGAAAATGCATCAAATGTTGCCAATGGCAAAGTACCAAATACAACGCAACCAAAAACTGACAATGCAACACCAGTCACAGAAAATATCTTCGTTTCAATCGCTATGACAATCTATGATATCATTGTATTTTTAACCATTTCCATCGGATACATTTTGCAAGTGAGTATCAAAACATTTAATTTAGTTTATCGATTTTCGCGCAATATAGGTGAACTACGAATCAATAATTCATATCTTTTGCATCGAATTTTTATTTTTTTATTTTTTTTTTTTGTCGAATTGTGTAAAATAAAAGTTGGTAAAAAATATTTGTTATCGTCTGTTACGTCAAAGAAAAGGTTAAACGGTTTAAAAAAAAAAGACGGTTTTGTTGGGCCTTATAATCGGTATATAATTTCAGAACTTCCGACGTCATTCTCAACCATGGGCCATACTCGGATCACACAAATTTACAACATTTTTTTTTTTACACCAAACAAGACTATCTGTTCAATGCAAACAAGTTTGGAAATCCGCCTTTTTTTTCGTCTTTATGACCTATGTATATTTTTAGACCGAAAAAAAAAATCAATGATTAATTTAGAATATGTTGACGAAAACTGGAAAAACTTTGCTAAAAAGGTCATGCTAAATATGGATTTCAATAAGATAAATATTGGATTTTATCGATTTATGAATCGAAATGTAAAACATCTTCGAGATGTTGTTGCAGATAGAATTTGTTGTTTGAATCAATACAACTTTGTAATTATATCATTCATATCGAATGGTCTCGAATACTCTTACACATAAAGAGAGAGAGAGGGAGAGAGAGAGAGAGAGAGAGAGAGAGAGAGAGAGAGAGAGAGAGAGAGAGAGAGAGAGAAATAGAAAGAGAGAGAGAGAGAGAGAGAGAGAGAGAGAGAGAGAGAGAGAGCGAGAGTGAGAGGGAGGGAGAGAGCAGTCAATGTTCAATTTCGATACGAATATGAATCAATATCAAAAAAAAGGCACAGTTGAAGCAGATAAATACAGAGTGATTTGCGCAAGCAAGCAAATCAATTGCCACATATGATTTTTTTTTTTACTCATTCTCTGCATATATAAGATGGTCTATGTTTTGATTAAGATACAACATTGATGATGTAATAAAATGAGCATAGAAAATTACAGCCGTGACGATAGTTTTGCGATTTTAATCACATTGCAAAGTAGCATTTTTTTTTTAAAGACATGCGATTGACCACCACCGATGTATATTTCAATATTTTCCATCGTTGTTTTCATAAAATTCCTTTCGATAAAAATAGTAATGCGCTGAATATTTCCATAAATAAATTGTTGTAAATAGTAAGCTGTGAGAAGGCACAAAATCGAGTTTTTTTTTCAAACAAATTTACAAGTTAAACTTTGACCAAATAACAAAACAACAAATTCTTTGTTGAATCAAAAGTTTCGCTCAAGCTGTTTGCAATCTATTCCAAACAAATAAAGATATATTGAGAGATATACACACTTATTTATGGCAATAAAACATCTCGATTTTAGAAATATACTCATTCATGGCAATATCTTTTGCACCGACTGGAAAATCCATATTTGACCTTTGTTTAAAAAAAAAAATAAAATTTGAATAAACATTTTTCTTGAGACAATATCGTCAATCAATATTTTATATTCAATATGTATCTGAATTCCATGAGGCTTACTGGCAATTATTTCATTGATCATATTTTTGAATCCAATTATGATCAAACATATCATTGGGCCCCAAAAATCATATAGTTATTATTTTTTTTTTTGATATCATTTGGCAAAGAGACTTGTTTTTTTTCTTTCTTTTTCTGCGCCAGTATCATTTCAGTAAGATGTGTGATTTAGAAATCACAAAAAAAAAATCCTAAACAACAAAAACAATGCTTTGTTTTTTTTTTTAAATATATTCTGTGCGTCAGTCAAACCGACACGAGTCGAAATATCGATGTTTATATTTGATTTAAAATGCCGTTTAAATAAATAAATCATTTTTGCCATTTAAAAATAAAAATTTTGTTTGATTTTGAGAATAAGTGTGAAGAAATTGGCTGTTAACATTCGGTATTCAAACTGTTTATTTCAAAAAAAAAAAACAGTAATGTTTTCTTATTTTTTTCCGCATCCAAAATGAGGTATATGACCGAAGAATTGATTGTCAACTAAGAAATTCTTAGTTACTGCAAAAGATTTGAATTAAAAAAACTGGTTTGCAAGAAAATTTCAAAACAAAAGGCACTTGTTAAATTAAAAAAGAAAACAATTGAATAATTTCTGAACTATTAACTACTGAACAATTTAATTTAATTGTTTAGCCAATATGATATTCATGCGATAATCGCAAGGCAAACAGAAACAAAATTGGTATTTCAATGTCAATATTTCTGGTTTAAATTTTGATTTTATTAAGCTAAATTCTCCGGAATTGCGAAGTGGATGGTTATGGTTGGCAATCATAAATCATTTTTGATGAGAGTTGTTTTCATTGTTATTAAATTTGTTTGTTAATTTCCTTGAACATTTTTGTATCAATTCAATTGTTACCATCAAGACCTTTGAATCATTAAATCTTCAAAATTTATATCGCATAATTTGCTGACGACAATAAAATAGCATAAAAAAAAAAACGTTTCACTAACACAAATGCTCTAAAAATACAGTTGACCTTTTAATATGTTAAATTGATCCATGGATACCATGAATTAAACTGAAAAAAAAAAAATCACAAATTAATTTATTTTCCACTCAAATTCCACTGATTGAATGTATAATTTTTCGAATAATAATCGAGCTGTTTCTGTAAAATTTTCGAATAATAAAGCTTTTAAACTAAAACTGACATAAATGCATGTGATGCAAAACGGTGTGAAATTTATTGAATTTTTCTAGCAATTTCTATAATTAAAACTAACAGCATATATGTATGAGATCACAATGAATGAATTATCGAAATGAAAGATTAGCTTTGACTTACATTGAACTTTTGATTGAATGATATTCACCATTCCAAATTTATCGATTTGGCAAAAGTGCATGTCAATGGAAATCAATACAAAACCATGATGATTGGTTTATGGCCATTCATTCAATTTTTACCGTTTGAAAATGAATTTATGTTTTTCACATTTCAATATAAATATCTTCTATTTTTACAGGATTGGTATTACAGAATTATTGGGCTTCCGGTGCAAAATTTACAAGGTGAACTAGCGCTTGTAACTGGTGGCGGCGGTGGTCTTGGAAGACTGATATCAATAAGACTTTCAAAATTGGGCGTTGATGTCGTCATTTGGGATATTAATCAAGAAGGTATTTAAACATTAAAATAAATTCAATTTCGAATGAATTCAATATTAAATTTAACTCTTTTTTTTTTTCATTCAAATAACGAACAAATTAGATTTTTGTTTTTTATTTGGATTCTTCTGTAAATTAAAATTTAATTTACTTTTCTTATTTTGTTCGAAAAAAAACAGAAAAAATTGAAACAATTGACGCAATATCATAAAAATTCAATGAGATTAAAAAGGAAACTTGTTTTTAATTCAGCTTGTCATCAGACGCGGAATGTGTTATAAAACATTCTTTTGCACAATTACAACAGTCATTGCTATTTCAACAGTCATTGATAAAATTTAACAAGTATGACAGTTTACATTTTCGCAGTTAGAAAACGAATGTGAAAAAAAAAGAAAAAAAAAAATTTTTTATTTCAAATAATCAAGATTCATGGCACATGGTTATGATTGTCAAATGGTTGCCGGTTGCCGGATAGAATATTATGGAAATTGTCAAAATGATGTTGATTGTTTTAAACACAAAATGAATTATGAATAATATCGCGATGAAATGAAAATGGTATTACGTCCAAAAACAAAAACAAAAACAAAAAAAAAATGGCACAACGCTTGCGATAAACATCGTAAACAAAGCAATAAAATGATTGTCCGAACAAAACGGTCAAATGCACACTTGAAAACCACAAATATGTTTTATGAGTAATTCCTTTCATCTTTTGTTGACAATTATGCGTTAAAATTGTCGCTTGATACTGTGTGCAATTAACATTGTTGATGCTTACAAAATTACAACAAGTTTATTTTATTGAATTGAAGCTATCCATTGAATGTGCGCATTAAGCAGTCAATTCATGGCTCGTGGTTCGGTTTTTTTTTTTTTTTTTTTTACCAAGAATTTAGTTATTGATAAATGAATTGTTAAGAATTTTGTTTTTTTTGTTTTTTTTTCTTTTTCGTTTCACTTCTCTTCATCAAATCTGTCATATTCAGGCGTTCAGGTGTTTTTAATCGATTGAGTCACGTTTACTTTTTCTCTTTCACTCTCATTGCTCATATCAATTGACGTATCAACAAAAATAATCATAATTTCATGGTATATATTTTTTTTTTTTTTCTCTTTCGGCGATTAAAACATTCACGTCTGTTACGTACCTGAAAAACGTGCCACTTACACAATACATAATAAGTTAACAATAACAATAACAACACTGTGGCTAGACTTCTCCGGTAATATTATGATCACATAATTCCGTCGTAATTTCGACCGCGAATACAAATCTCAATTGCTTCTCTTTTCTTTAATCGTAATGCATTGTTGTTGTTGTTGTTGCTTTTTTTTTTCAAATCTTCTTTTTTCAAATTGGTTTCAAAGCATTGCTGAAAATAGATTTACTCTTATTACACTTGATGTATCTGTGTTATAATGTTCGGCTCATATTTGTACATGATGAGAAGCAAACGATCGAAATCGATTGAAATACAGTGAAGAGAAGAAGAAAAAAAAAAAAATCATAAACACACATACACATACAATGTGAAACAAGCACAAGGTTAATTTAAATTATTCACATAATATTCGATTGGAAGTTGTAACGAACCTCATTTCTATTTCGCGCCCAGAAAAAGAGAAGCTAAATTAAGTTGTGTGCATCGAAAACACTTGTTCAAACAAACAATAATCATACGGTGCACAGTTGAGAGCATATATATTGTTTTCGTTGATTCGTTCATGCATGCGAGCGTTCGCAATAAATGACATACATTTTGGGATTCCGTATGCGAATATATATATATATAAACCATAAGAGAGCATTCAAGTCTTTCATTCTTTTCACAGAAAGTGAATGTATATGATTATTCTGCATAAATGCTGTGGGCAATCGCTTTTACGATTGTTTTTGTTTGGTTTTTTTTTTTTTTTTTTTTTTTTGGTTTAAATTGACGGGAAAAAGGCGCCAATTTAATTTTGAATCGCAGATATACTGAGCGAGGGAGCGTGTAAGTAGAAAAGATCGAATCCAAAATGAATGGAAAAAAGACTGAGAGCGAGAGTGAAAGACCACAAAGAAGATAAAGGAAGAAAGAGAGAAAGAGAGAGAGAGAGAGAGAGAGAGAGAGAGACAACGAAAAAAAAAAGAAGAGATAAATGAAAGTGAAAATCAAGGTCTCATTTACGTTTTGTTCAACTTTCAGTTATATTTTATAATAAAATGGTAGCCTGCATCTGGTTTTATTCGAATTTTCTGTTATCTCTAACAAAAAAAAAAAACATAAAATGATTCGAGAAAGAGACAGAAACTAAACTTTTTTTTATGAATTGACAGCTAATGTGGAACACAACCTATTTCGGCATTTTGAATTTATTCTCTCTGTATGTCAATCGCGTACACACACACACACACACACTCTTTTTTTTTAATTTCATTTATATAAATCAAATTACAGGTTATATAATGAAAATCAACCTTAAAAGAATCGTATAATTCACAAAAAGTGTGCGTTGTCTCCAGTTCCTTATTCGTTTCGTTTTCATCTTCTTCTTCTTCTTTAGTTTGTGTTGATCGAATTTTTGCTTTGCGATTTATTCTCTTATACATGTAGTAGGCAATTGAAAAATGAGCTAATCATGACAATCATTAATGAACTATAAACAGAGAATGGCATCACATGAACGTCATGAGGCAGCAAAACATTTTTGATGTAGTATAAAATGCGTAAGCGATTTCTCGTTAGATCTAATTGTCGGCAATTTAAACAATATGCAAAAATCGACACACCAGTTTTTGATTGACATTCTCTCAAGAGATTATGATCAAAGTGGATGAAATAAGTTTGCCCAACTAAAATTACAAATTATTCAACGTAAACGTTTAGGTTTAACTTGAATGATTCAAGGGTTTCTTCAGAATTAATTTGTGATAATTTCACATCTAATTTGTAACTCTTGAGTTGATGTTGATGAACGAATAAAAAAAAAATACTAATAAGCGAATAATCGATCTTCATTAGGAATCTCATGTGAATTGCTATAATTTGATACCAATTCTCTACGCATGATTTGTAAAATAACATATTTTCTAACGAGTAGAGAGAAAAAACAACCCAATGAGCAACAATTTGAAACTTTAAAAACATACTTTGATCAGAAAAAAAAAAAAAAATCTTGTCGAAAGTTTGGTATTTCCGTAACTATTTTTATTTTAAATATTTCCGCATAAATTTATGTATTTCCATGATCAATTGTGTTTGAATAAGTATAATATCAAATTTATCATTAATATTTTAACATTTTTATGTATTTATTTTCAATGTTTTTTCTTTCTTTTTTTTTTCATTTCAGGCATTGATGAGACCGTTGAAATGATCCGAGCAAATGGTGGGACCTGTGTTGGTTACAAGGTCGATATATCGAAGAAAGAAGAAGTTTATAAAGCAGCTGATGCTATTCGACGCGATGTTGGTGATGTAAGTTTTTGATCAGACTTTTTATTTTGAACAAAATTGAGCAATAACTATGGTTATTGTTTATAAATAATTTTTCAATTTTTCTTCGACATTTTGTTTTTTTTTGTTTTTTTTTTTTTTTGTACTCCGATTTTTATTCTTCAAAAGCTTCTTTTGAATTTGATTACAAACTAAATTCTATTTCTTTAGCACAAAATAAAATGATCTCAAACGATACAAATCTGATCGAACCAAAGGTGATCTCAGACCAACTAAAGAAATGAAAACACTTAATCGACAGTGTCCATCTGTCCATACAAAATGATCTCAAACGCATAAACAAAACAAAGCGAAATAGCTTAAATTGTCTCTATGTTCTTTGATTCATATTTTCTATTCGTGAAAAAAAGACACATTTCAAGTTTTATTGTCGATTTCTTGGAATTTTGCGATATATTTCTATAAAAATAAAGTCCAAAATATATGATATTCGACTCGAAAATGCTACGTATTATGAAATACATGTTTTTTTTTTTAGAATCGATGCCATTAGATCAACTTGTTATGTAAATATTGCTTGATAATTTCATTTCTCGTTTGTTTCTTTTCAAATGTTTGCAAAACACGTATCATTTGGAGTACAATCTTGAGGCTAAGAAAAACCAAAAAAAAAAAAAAAAAACTAAACATGCACACAGTCACAAACTAAATGTGTTAGGGAAAGTGAAAAAAAAACCACTATGATTTGAATATCTTTAGACCAAGTGTTAAATCGCTTCCGTGATCAAAATCCATTTGATAAAATCGTATAGAGTTGGTACTTGAAAAATTCGGAATCAGTCTGACGCACATTTCATATTTAGAACCAAACATAATAAACAAACACGTTTACATGCCGGACACTTAAAATGTTTTTGTGTATAAAAGGAATTCCATTTAAAAAATTATCATCGTCGCATCGGCAAGTGACTTTTCATTGTCATACGTGTTATCGAGATCGGCATCTTTGTTGAAAATCAATTATCAACAGTGACTTGGTAATTGTTGTTGAGTTTAATTTTACATGCAAATTAATTATTAATTTGGATTAAACATGATGAATTTGTTCATTTAGTGTGTGTAAGAGAGTGAGAGAGAGAGAGAGAGAGAGAGAGAGAGAGAGAGAGAGAGAGATAGATAGAGAGGGAGAGAGAGAGAGAGAGAGAGAAAGAGAAAAAGAGAGAAAGAGAGAGAAAAAGAGAAAAGAGAGAGAAAGAAAGAGAGAAAGAGAGAGAGAGAGCAAGAGAGATAAATTTAAAACGATGAATTGTGATTGCGTTGTAAGACTACGATATATCATTTATTGTGGTTTCATCAAAAGGTCATAGAAGCTACGGTTGCATATAAAATTTGCATCATATAGGTGCCTTCTCATTAATTAACCAACTACTGAATGCCTTCCGCAAAAATTATGTAATAAAAACCACTGAAAAATTTGCAATATTCGCAAATAGAATATTCATTTATACAAATTTATTATAATATTCTATGTGTATGCAAGTGAAAACCTTTAACTTCTGTTTTTACTTTTATCTTACGAATCAAAATCATCGTCATTTCAATTTAAAATCACAACAATGGAAGAATTCATAAAAAAGGTAAAAAGTAATAAAAAAAAAAAACCTAATGACGAAAATTAACTACAAAATGTAATGAGTTTGAAATAGCCCAATTAGTCAAGTGCACTTAAAAGTCATTGTTGATTGTTTGTAGCAAAAATGTAATGCTATTTTTCCCATATATCTTAGAAAATCAGAAATTCTCTTCGACAATTTCGTGCATTACATGCGAAAATTAGCAGATAATAATAATTTAGAAATGAAAATGAAAAACAATTTAATAAAACAAAGACTAATTACAACACTTGAGATTGACACCTTGACAGCAACACGAAATGACGTTGAAAAACTTGAACTCATTTTATGCAAGTCGGTACAGTACACAGACTGGCTTCTTAGTAAACATAATACTTTAAAAACGGGTTAATTTGTTTCACGTTTTTCACATCATATCGAACAAACAATTAATTCAAGTCGATTTTCAGCAAAATTATTGATATAATATCCTGTCGTTATTATGATTTTTGGACTACGTGGAATTGGGTTTTCTTGAATTTTAATTTCTTAAATTTTGTCTCCGGTTTTTTTAAAAATTCATGAATTCTGATTGTGGTTTTTCATCGATGTTTTTAAAACAAGGAAATAAACATTTGCGGTCAGCAATAAAAATTAAACAACAATTTTCAAGTGTAAATGAATGATAATTTATTTTTTGTAGTGTTGTACAATGTACTTTTGAGTGCATTGCACATTATTTATTATTTATATTGACAGTTCACATATGGAAAACCGGTAATGATACATTGCAAACAGTTAGGTTTTGACAAATCAAATTTTTACGATTCATATGCTTAACGGCTGCGAATGCATCTCATTTGTACGAGTGATTATTTTGGTTGATCGCACATTATGTGTGTATTGCATATTGCACATTCAATCGATTGTAATAGGTAAAAATTGGTTAATAAATTGAAATGAAGTGCAGTGCAGTGTGGAAGTAGTAAAGTTAATGTGCATTTTGTTGTTGAAGCATTCTTTTTTTTTTTTTTTTTTTCATTTACTTCATTTTCTTCACATCGATGGTTGGAATGTTCAAAACAAATGTGGGCTCAAAATTAAGCCTTGAAAAGTGCATTGAACGCATCGATTGCACATGAAATCTGCATTTGCCTACAATTTTACAGTGTTAAGAGTCAAATATGCCAATAAATTTTAAGCTATAAGAAGAATGGTAATAATCGTGTTATTCATGCTGTCACATATTTCTTGAATAATTCTTAAATATTAACTATGTGAGATCAGTTAAATATTTTATACAAACAGTGATATGAAAATGAAATAATCTTGTTATTTGCATTTAATTAAATTATTCGATGTCAATTTGAAATGTTTCGCAACATGCAAATTGCAACAAAATGTTATTTCACAAAAAAGGTAATCTGAAATCCAAACACTGATACCACGTACTAAGAATCAAGTTTATTCCTTATTTAGCGATATTAATGGCCATTCAAGCCATTCTGCAGATATGTAAATGAATATTCCTGACAATGAGAAAAATAGACAAGACAATCCAACTGAATTTCATAATCCAAGAGACAATTTTAAATTGAAAAAAAAAAAAAAAAATATCCGTTTGCAATCGTATAATTAAAGCTTTTATCGAAACTCGTTTCCAAAAAAAAAAGAAAAAAAATGAAATATAAAAAAATTTCAGCGATGTGCGAAAAGTTGTTATTAGCGAAAAATCATGAGAGAAAATCATGCACGCTATGTGAGAACTAAATTGTTTTAATCAAAATGGTTTTTTTTTGTTTTGAATTTAATATTTTGTTGATTATCGCCGTTTTTGGAACAAAAAAAAATGATCGGTGACTGTGAATTTTGATTTAAAAAAAAATTTCTTTCCTTTTAACAGATCACAATGCTTGTAAACAATGCTGGTGTTGTTTCGGGACGTGCATTATTGGATACACCAGATGAATTGATTGAACGTTCATTCAACGTCAATGCTTTGGCACATTTTTGGGTACGTAATTTTTACATAATTGTTTTTTTGTTTTTGTTTTTTGTTTTTTTTTATTTTTTATTTTCTTGTAATATCAAATCAACACAATTCAAATCAATAACATTTCTATTCATTTCTTTTCAGACAACAAAAGCCTTTTTGCCAGCTATGCTTGATAAAGACCACGGTCATATTATAACAATTGCTTCACTTGCCGGTCACGTTGGTATTGGTAAATTGGTTGATTACTGTTCAAGTAAATTTGCTGCTGTTGGATTTGATGAAGCATTACGAGTGGAATTGGAGTTGCTTGGTAGTCAAGTGGCAACCACATGCATTTGTCCATATTTCATTCAATCAACTGGCATGTTTGATGATGTTACCTCAAGGTAAAATTCACATTTTCATGTAAATTTCTATGCTTTCATTGCGTTAATGTCCGCACCTTATAAACTGTTCCATTTGCATATTTATTGTTGTAAATTTGAATAAATTATGCTTCAGTTTAAAATCAAAACTGAAATTAAACAAATTAAAATATTGAGATCATAAAAAAAACTTAAAAAAAAAAAAAAAAAAAAAAAAAGACTGAAGATAATTATTTGTACATTATTCGTAAGATCAACTATGATTAAATTCAAATAGAATCTCATGAGCAATATAATTTTTCTTTTTTGCATTTTCATTTCCAGATGGTTACCAAAATTAACATCAGAAGATGTTGCCGATCGTGTTGTGTCTGCTATTCAACGGAAGGAAATAATTGCCATCATTCCAAGTTACATTCAATTAATGCTTTGCCTTAGATGGTAATTATCGATTGATAAAAGTGCCAATTTTTTCCTGTTTCAGTTATTAATTTTCATTTCTAAATTGTTTTAAAACAGGATGTTCCCATGGGGTTGCGCATCAAGTTTTTTGCGTCTTATTGTTCCAGATGCAGCACCAGCTCATGCATTATTAAATGGAATGCCAGCAATTCAACGTCAATTGACAAAGGAAAAATTGCTAGAAAAAGAAAAAGCGGCTGGCATTGAATCGAACATGGAAAATACAATCCTTACTGATGGCACCAATAATAACAGCCTAAATAACTTGAATAATAACAAAAGTGCATCATTGCTTATTAAACGTTTACCATCGATTGGTGAACGTGTTTTATAGGTGCATCGATCTATACACCATTCATGGATACTTAAAAGAAATGATAATTTTTAATTTTAATATAACCAGACTAATAGGCTGTCAATTCGATCATGATACAATTTCTCAATAATTGAATTCAAAATTGTTTGCCCTTTTTGTACGCCCATCAATTTGATATTAAAAAAAAAAAAAAACTTTTCGCTCAATATAAAAGCATGATTTGTAGTCTTTAAATAGTTTAATCGATTCAATGATTGTCGAAATTATTTACAGAAAATCAAGTTTCAATTTTTATGTTGAAACTCAATTCCCGATTTGAATTGGAAAAGACACTAGTGCGATATTTCGATAATCATTCAATTTAAATCATAAAATAGATTCTGTGTTGCAATAATTGAGTACCAGTTCGATATTTTCAATATATTACTGATAGAGTGCATTAAATAAGTAAATAAAGCCGACAAATGTAGCATTAGTTCAAAATAGAAAAAAAAAATTGAATCGAAAAACCGAAGAATAAGGAACAAAAAAAAAAAAAAAAAAAAAATAATCACAAATTCCAGCATCAAGAAACTATTTGATAATTTTATGAATAAAAGGTGATTTAGTTTGTAATAGTTTGTAATTGATTTTTACCTTATTTTTTAGAAAACAACGAAAGTAAAACATTCATTAAATTGTATGGTTTTTATTTAGTTAAATGTAAACACGAATGAGAATAATAGTTAAGCATTTCAAATTAGATTATTTGTTTTTTTTTTCGTTTGGTTTTTTTTTCTCGGCATATTTTTTCTTTTTTTTTTTTTTTTTTTGTATAATTCTGCTTTTGGAAAGCACCGGGTGAAAAAAATTAGTTGCCTTTTTTTGTAATTTGGATAAAGAAAAATTGTTTTAGAAGCAAAATTCTCTATATTTTTGGTCATTTTGAAAATAAGAAAACAATTGTTTAACTAAAAAAAAAAAAGTTATTTTTCATATCGATCTTTTTTTTTTCAAAAATAAACGGAAAAACCCAATATTTTACTTGTCAAACTACATTTTTGAGAAATAAAGTAGCATTTATTACAAAATTCACAAGGATTTTTATTACAACATGAAACTATCATGAGACAACTATCCTGGTATATAACAAGGAAAAGGGGAAATAACTATTTGCGTATTTGCATCCATTTGCACAATGTTTATTGTTGTTTTTTTTTCTCATGTTGCTTCGTCTTATCTGTAGTAGACACAAATAACAGTGTAAATACGCATATTCAATTGGCATTATCTTTGATATTCAATTGGCATTCATATTATCTCGTTGCATTCGATGAAAGGAGCAATCGTTCGAATAAGCTGCTAATTATCAGTAGCAATTGATAACAATAAGTGATTAGATCGCATTTCGTTTGAATGTTTTATTATCATGGAAGTATCTAATCTAATTCACTGTCAATGAGTCATTGCTCTTCGTTCGAAACATTATTATTGATACCAATTAAATGATCGCACCCAAAATCAAGTAGTTAATAGATATCAAACTTACATGAGTAAAGTGCTGATTTTATAAAAGGGATTTCTTTTTCAAATTCTATTTTTTTCAAATTTGTATTTTCTCAAAATTTTTATTTTTTTCAATTAAAGTAGTGAACACAGAAAGTAAAGCATAGTGAACACCTATTTAAATAGTGAATACGGAAATTGTAAATAACAAAAAATGTCTGAGGACAGTTTTAACGATTGTGAAACAAATGTTGAATGCATTTTCAACTGCCTTTCGCTGTCTTTTCATTTAATATTTTGCTGTATTGAAATGCACAAAAGTTATGCAGATGGATCAGAATCGACTTCGTTAAATTCAAATCGAGAAACACAGAGACCAAGTACTAATCTTGATGTACACAGACAAGAACCGATAAGACCAAAAGAAATAAGTGAATTACCCAGACAAGTAGTGACTTCCGTTCCATTACCAAATACATCTTTACCGGAATATCAAATGGAAGTAGCTTCTTCATCATCATATTGTATGAATAATGCCCAATTTCAAGGTGATATTGAACCGTTATCATCAGCCCACCACCACCGTACGGAATGATTAATACTATAACCGAACATTTAAAACCATTGCAAACGATTGCATTTATGTGTGGCTATGTTGGTGAAAAAGAAGTTTGGATTAATCCTGAACTTGTTCAAAATTCCAAAATCATTGATTTTTTAGATGCTGAATTTGATGGTGAATTTTATGAAAGTGTTTTGCAATATTGTCATCGAATGGAACATTTATCAGTGAGATATTGTTCTGAAGAGCTAATTGATACGGCATTGAAAGAGTGCGTCAGAGTTGGTAATAAAGATCAATGGCAATGCAAAATTTATCCATCACTCAAACATGTTTGTTGGGATGCATTCAAATTACCAAAACATTTGGAAACACTTTTCTCAACAAATCCAAATATTCAAAGTTTTCATGCTGGCTGTTTTGTTTCATGTAAAACAATTGAACTATTTTTACAAAGTGGAATCAATGTATATGAACTTTATCTCGAATTTGACAATATTATTGACGATAAAATATTAGAAGATTCGACCATAGCAAAATTAAAAACAATTTATAGTTGTTTTCAATTTAAATATTTAATGGTGAGATTTCCATCAATGAATACATTGACAAATTCAAAATGGACGGAACTTAACTATTTAACGGGACTTTGTTGTGAAGTGCCAGACAAATTTACAACCAATGCTTTAAAAACTATGCATTTAAAATTGTTAGTTATTAAAAATCGACAAAAATCAATATCAACATTCAATGCTGAACTTCTATCAAAACAATTAAAGAAATTGAAACAACTTTATCTTCATATTGATTCAATCGATCAAATTATTCCATTTATATGTAATTCAATAAATTTACAAAAAATCTTCATTTACAGAGCTGATGAAAATCTAAAAGCCCTTGATCTATCAGCATTGAACGAAATACGAATGAAACTTGATGGCGCCAATAAAATTGAAATCTTTCTGCCCAATCACATGTACTCACAAATGAAATGGCAAAGACAAGAAATCAAACATAGATTAATTGAAATTAAATTGGCTACACGTGAGTCAATCGAACACTCATTTGTTATTAATATATTACGTTCTTATTTTATTATTGAAAATGATACCACATAAGAATCAAAGCGCGCAAATTAAATGAAAATTTTTTTTTTAGTTATGCATTCTATAGTGAAATATTTTGGAATAAGATATATCTGGTTGGACATGCCTAACAAAAGTTATTTTTAGTGGGTATGAGAAAAGTTTTTTTATTTTAAAAAAAAAAAAAAATTTATACTTTTTTTTTTTATAAAAAAAAAAGGGGAAAAAAAAAATTATTATACAAAAAAATATCAACATCATCCGATAAAATTGTTATAAAAAGTCTTATCTAATCTAATCAAACTTCTTGACAATGGAAACATGGAATGCCAAATATATGTCATTGATATTTATTTTTGAGCGGTCAAAAGCAAATATTTTTTAGATTACGTTGAATGAGTAAAACGTGCTCGATGGAATTTAGTCTTAGATTTAATTTTATTTAAGAATATATTTAAAAAAAAGAATTACAATTAATTTATTTTATATGATTTATAAAAATAAAAAATTTAATTTTTTAAAGTGAATATAATACTGAATAAAAAAAATGTCTAATTGCAATAATTTTAAAATTTTTTCAAAAATGTTTGATTGTTTGAAACTAAATAACTATAAAAGTTTGAAAACAATTTATCCATAAAATTTAAAGAAATTACGCATTCAGTATGGTAACAAATCAAGTGACTTTCAGGCAGGTAATAATTTTGGTTGCATTGTCAGTACGTATTGAATATCAAAGGAAATTAGATCTCCATCAAAAAATTGGATGAATAAATCGGAAATTCAACAGCTAGGGGGAAAGAACTATTTGCGTATTTGCAGGCATTTTCTGCTATTTGCACAAAGTTTGTTGTTGTTTTTTCACGTTGCTTTGTCTTATCCCTAGTTCAACAGTCTTAATCAATTCCGTTGTACCACGAAATGGTTTCGCCTGAGACTGAACAGATAAAACCAGTCATTACTTAACGATATGATACATATCGATATGTATCAAAAAATATCGATATTGAGCGTAGTATACATTGACATGAAGCAAAATTGAGGAAACGGTGACATGAAAGATCACAGTGCTATCACTACGTCTGTGTATTGATTCTTTCATCTCTCGTGTCTCTATTTTCTCCATATCAATGTATACTAGTACGTTCAATATCGATATTTTTTTATACATATCGATATGTATTATATTGTTAAGTAATGACTGGATAAAACTAGTGAAAATGTCTTCATTGATGTGCTGTCATATTGGTGAAAACGAGATTTGTATCAATTCAATCCGATCCGATCCTTGTTCAAAATTCAAAAATTGTTAGTTTTTTAGACGTTCAATTTGATGGCGAATTTTATTGAGAGTGTTTCTACGGTATTGTCATTGAATTGATTACAATATTGTCAGATAATCTTCAGAATCGGCACTGAACGATACTCAAAGGCTCTTAAAGGATCTAAATTTTAATTTCTGATCACGTGTACTCAAAAATGAAATGGAAAATACAAGAAATGAAACATAGATTTATTGAGATTAAATTCGCCACACGAACAAAGCTTAAAATATCATAAGTTTTTATTTTCTTATTTTATTATTGAAAGTGAAGATGTATTTCATTTCACTTTGTTTAAATGAAAATATTAAATAAGCAAAAATGAAATCTAAATAATTTAAAAATATCATATCGAGTATTAAATTACTTCTACGAAATCTACATGAGTCATATTTAATCTAATCAGGCGCATTGCTACAAAAGCACCCGAATCATACCTAACTTTTATTTGCACTAAACGTATGCATGTGTGAAAATCAAATAAAAAAAAAATGATGTCTTTCTTTATCTTATCAAATTAATTCAATCTGTGTAATCAAGGTTAAAATGGTAAAATATACATGAAACCCACAATTTTGATCTAATTGAGTGACAATCTCAGTTTAGTAAACAATAAATTTGCAAGGAAAGTAATCCAATTTCATTATTTAAAACATTTTTTTTTTCTATTTTCTCATTTTAGTGCAAGAATTTCTCAAAGTAAATCGAAATAAAAATCTATAAAAATGAGTGAAGTTGAAATATGTTGTAGATGTTTTTGTTGTTGCTTACAAAATTGTGGTAACCTGTGTACATATAATGCCATAAATAAGAGAATAAATGAGGTGGAACAGAGAAGAGAATTTATGAATAAATCAGCACGAATGAAGGCAATTATAAATCAATCATCTAATGAAACTGGTCAAGAGCAATCTGCTCCTTTGGTAATTTCGAATCCATTAGAAAATCAGATTGAAAATGCAACGACATTCAATTCAAATGATAAAACGCAATTTCAATGTGATATTCATGCAAGACATTCGACTCCACCTCCTTACGAAACAGTAATCGCTGTAACAGAGCAAATAAATTCCGTGCAAATGATTGCATTTATGTGTGGTCACATTGAGGAGCAGAAGGTATCGCTTAATCCGGATCTTGTTCAAAATTCCAGAATCATTGATTTTTTAGATGCTAAATTTGATGGTGAATTTTATGAAAGTGTTTTGCAATACTGTCATCGAATGGAACATTTATCAGTGAGATATTGCTGTGAATCGTTAAATGATACGGCATTAAAAGAGTGCGTCAAAGTTGGTAATAAAGATCAATGGCAATGCAAAATTTATCCAACACTCAAACATGTTTGTTGGGATGCATTCAAATTACCAAAACATTTGCAAATACTTTTCACAACAAATCCAAATATTCAAAGTTTTCATGCTGGCAGTTTTGTTTCATGTGAAACAATTGAACTATTTTTACAAAGTGGAATCAATGTATATGAACTTTATCTTGAAATGGAAAATATAATAGAAGAGAAATCATTGGTAGAATCCACTATATCAAAATTGAACATCATTCATGATCGACAACAATTCAAGAGTTTAATGGTAAAATTTCCAACGCTTGATACATTAAAGAATCCTAAATGGGCTGAGATGAAGTATTTGACGGGACTTTGTTGTGAAATACCAGAGAAAATTACAACGAATGCCTTGGAAGATATGAATTTGGAATTGTTGATCATTAAAAATAGACAAACTCCAATATCCATATTCAATGCTGATTTAATCTCAAGACAAACTTGGAAGTTGAGAGAACTATATCTTCATATTGATTCAATCGATCAAATTCTTCCGTTTGTTTGCAATTCACCAAAGTTGCAAAAGATTTTCATTTACAAAGCGGAAGAAATTGAAAATGTACTTGAAGTGTCTGCATTAAATGAAGTACGAATGACACTCGATGGCGCCTGTACAATTGAAATTTATTTACCTAGTCACGAGTACTCACAAATGATATTGGAACGGAAGAAATTAAAAGAAGGTTTAATTGAAATAAAAGTAGCAACACGTTCAGCAATCGAACATTCATTCGTTATCAACATTTTGCGGCCTTACTTTATTATTGAAAAAAATCAAACACCACAATGAAAAGTACGAAAGAAATGCAACATAATTTCATGAAAATGAATACCATTTAATTAATTGGAATATAACTTTAGATTACATTTTTCTTTCAATGAAAAATATTGCTAAATAATAATTGCTATTATAATCTCAATACCATCAAATGAGACATGTTAACAAAGGTGGCAACGGATGAAAGTTTGGACAAGAGAATTTTCTTCGAATTTTGAGCTGAAAATATTTCTTGGTATGTTTCGGACAATTTCGGACGATTTCGGACGATGGGAAATTTTTAGGACAAACGACAAGATCGATTTCGAAAAAAAAAAAATTGTTTTTCCGAAATCGCACGAAACGTACCAAGAAATATGTTCGGCTCGAAAAAATTTTTTTTCGTGTCGAAAGACATTTTTTTTTTTTTTCGCCTGAACTTCCATCTGTTGCCACCTTTACATGTTATTAGTATCCATAGTAAAAATACAAACTGAAGTATATTGATTGCTTTTTTTAAACTGAATAATTTTATTACACTCATCACATTTTATCCAAATTTTGAAAGTTGATCATTATTAATAAAGCAAAGCTTTTTGTGTACATTTGATAAATTTTATCGAAAAATTTAATTTGTTGAAAGATTCGAATATGGCTGTTGACAAAAAAAAATTGATAAATAAAAAGAGATAACGAATCATTCACAGTTGCACAGTGATTGTTTATAACATAATTAAGATAGAATTAGAAATATTTCGAAATCACTTGAAAATGAATATTAAATATGACTATATATTATAATAATTCTGATGTTGATAATAAATGGAAATGTTATTGTTTATATTTTTGTTGTTTGAATCTGAATTCAAGTGCAAGTACAAATCTCAATAATATATTATCGAATCGTGTAACCGACACAATTTTTCACGCCCGCACAAATTAGTATTGATAAAACCGAGTTTATTTAACATAAATGCATTTTAATCAAATTAACGGATACACGAGCAACATGAGAATGGTTATTATTAGTATGCCATAGTGGATTTCTGTGTTTAAAACACTAATCAATTCATTTTGCATTTAGATCTTACATTCATTACATTTGGTTTTTTCCAAAAGTGCGCTGAATTTTTACAAATAAATCAATAAAGTTTCTGTTGGCTGTCACAGTTAGAGCTAAATACCATTTAAAAAATTGTGTAACATCAGTTTTATTGTGATCAAACAAATCAACATCATTTACGAAATTACACAAATTTTTTTTTATCTGATTTTATAAAATATCAAAATCAAAATGTCCAATGACATTGAGGGCATTTGTCTTTGTTTGGAGGCTTGTTGTTATTGTTGTGAATTAATGTTATATTGTATCGAAAAATCGGAAATTGCATCGACTTCAATAAGTACAAACAATTATGAACACTTTTATACAGTTCCTGATGAATCGAATCATCCTAACATGGGAAATAATCCACATAATCAGATTTCGAATCAACTCATGGCTTCTGCTCCACCTTACAATGAAATAAATAATATAACTGAACCGATAAAATCAATAAAAAAGACTACTTTTATTTATGGTCCTTTGGGAGAGAAAGACATTTTTGTCAATCCAAATCGTGTTGAAAATTCCAAAATCATCGACTTTTTGGATGTTGAATTTGATGGTGAATTTTATGAAAGTGTTTTGCAATATTGTCATCAAATGACACATTTATCAGTAAAATATTGTTCCGAAAATTTGAGTGATACAGCACTAAAAGAGTGCATCAGAATTGGTAATAAAGATAAATGGCAATTCAAAATTTATCCAACACTTGAACATATTTACTGGGATGCATTTAATTTGCCCGAACATTTACAAACGCTATTCTTAATGAATCCAAACATTCAAAGCTTTCAAGCTGGTAGTTTTGTTTCGATAAAAGCAATTGAACTATTTTTATATAAACGTATTTGCATTAATGAACTTTATCTTGAATTAGATTGTTTAATGGATGATAAATCATTGGTTGAATCCATCATATTAAAATTGAATACCATTCATGATCGACGACAATTTAAAAATTTAATGGTAAAATTTCCATCGCTTGATACATTAAAAAATCCTAAATGGGCTGAGATGAAGTATTTGACGGGACTTTGTTGTGAAATACCAGAGAAAATTACAACGAATGCCTTGGAAGTTATGAATTTGGAATTGTTGATTATTAAAAATAGACAAACTCCAATATCCACATTCAATGCCGATTTACTTTCAAAGCAAAATGGAATTTTAAAAGATCTTTATCTTCATATTAATTCATTTGATCAAATTCATCCATTTATTTGCAATTCATCAAGGTTGCAAAAGATTTTCATTTACAAAGCCGAAAAAATTGAAAAGATGCTCAATGTATCTGAATTAAATGAAGAACGAATGAAACTTGATGGTGCATGTAGAATTGAAATCTACTTACCGAGTCGTGAGTACTCACAAATGATATTGGATAGGATGAAAATGAAAAAAGGATTAGTTGAGATAAAAAAAGAAACACATTCAGCAATCGAACATTCATTTGTGATCAACATTTTACGTCCGTATTTTATTGAGAAAAACGATTGATGCCCTTATATTTCAACAGATACTAAACTATGGAATCGATCAATTAAACCAATTTGTCTGTTTAGAGTTTTCCAATTATTTTTATTTGTTTTGAACGATATTTTTGAATGTCTTACTTCTTCAAATTATTTGTAACATATTCATTATAATAAAATTCGTTATTAATAATTAAATTAGCAAGCGAAGCGAATCATTTCTGCTGGTATTAATTATACTTAAATATAATTATATAATAATTCTCATTGTGATCTTTTGTTCAAATGAAAAATTTGTAATACTATAAATATAAAAACTATGTGTTGAATGAAAAATTATTTTACTTGTTTCATTAAGCTTAGTGGCTGTTGCATAATAGCGAAATGTTTGAGTAAGAAATAAAATTTGAAAGAATTGCCGTTATCTTATCAAGTTTGATATGTAAAATCTTTTTGATTTCCTTACTCTTTTAACTGTATTTTAAATATTTTAGGTTTATTTTGACTGTTACAATCGTTCTTATCGATGTTTGAATAGCGCTAATTATCAAAATTCAATATATAAATCGCGAGAATATATAAATACATCCTTTATATAGTTTATATAGTTTTATACAGCATATAAATCAGAATACAAATGGGCTTCTGTTGATACTAATGAACATGATGTGATTGTATAAAGAAATGTGAATATATATACACAAACCAACATACGCTGCTCCCGAATACATGAAGCCAAATACTAATACTAATATAAATATAAATATAAACATAAACAAACACATTGATCGCCATTAGTTGTGAGTGCTTCAAGTACTAACAGTCTATTTTGAACAAGTTTTATATCATCTTTTATATACATTCACCATACATATGAATCTTGCTTGCGTCTACATAAATGAAATCGGCGCTTGTATGAGGAAATCATCATATGGATTTCTTTTAACTGCTTTTTTTGCATATTTGACAAAGAGCCAGTCTTTTTTTGCCAATGTGATTTGGTGCATGTGTACGATTTGATAGAAATCAAAACTATTATTTATTTGAATAAATTCAGTGTCGTTCATTGGTTTACTCATTTTCAATTGGAAAAATATCAAAATTTAAAATGTCCGATTGTGGTGACTGTGATACTGACGGAATAGAATTATGTGGATCATGTTGAATGTTTACCATTTTGTTGTGATTCAACAGAAAGTTCATCAAATACAAATAATTATCGAAATAACAATGAAGTTTCTAACATAGCAACAACAGCTACCAGCACACCATGGTTAATTCCAAGTGCTCCAATTACTGAATGTGTAACTCAACAACCTTCAGCTCCACTACTTTGTGAACCAATTAATACAACCAATGGAATAAAACCAATCAAACAAATTTCATTTATTTGCGGTCCAATTGGTGAAAAAGAAATTTGGCTAAATCCAAATATTGTTCAATATGCGAAAATTATTGATTTTCTTGATGCTGAATTTGATGGTGAATTTTATGAAAGTGTTTTAAAATACTGTCATCAAATGGAACATTTATCGGTAAGATATTGTTCAGAAACGTTAAGTGATACGGGTTTGAAAGAATGCATTAAAAGTGGCGTCAAAGATAAATGGCAATTTCATGAATATCCAACACTTGAACATGTTTGCTGGGATGCATTTCAATTACCAAAATATTTACAAGGACTTTTTGCAACAAATTCGAAAATTCAAAGTTTTCATGCTGGCAGTTTTGTATCGAACGAAGCAATTGAATTATTTGTACAAAATGGAATTTACATTAAAGAACTTTTTCTTGAATTGGAAAATATAATGGATGATGAATCATTAGAAGATTCCATCATATCAAAATTAAATAATTTATATGAACGAAGACAAATTCAATGTTTAATGGTAAAATTTCCAACAATTGATACAATGAAAAATCCAAAATGGACTGAATTAAAATATTTGATGGGACTTTGTTGTGAGATAGCAGAGAAAATTCCAATCAATGCCATAAACAATATGAATTTGGAATTGTTAATCATTAAAAATCGACAAAAACCAATATCCATATTTAATGCTGAAATTTTATCAAAAGAATTAGGAAACTTAAAACAATTATATCTACACATAAATTCAATTGATCAAATTATTCCATTTATTTATAATTCACCAAAATTGCAAAAGATTTTCATTTATAAAGCAGAAGATGTAATGAATTTTCCCGATGTAAATATGTTAAATAATGAACGAATGAAATTGAACGATGCACATAAGATTGACATTTTTTTGCCCAGTGATGTTTACGCTCAAATGAAATGGGATAATAAGAAATTGGAACATGGATTGATTGAAATAAAATTGGCAACACCAACAGCAATTGATCATCCATTTGCCATCAATATTTTACGTACTTATTTTGTTGACAAAGCAAATAGATTGTAATTTTAAAACATTTTTTTTTTTTCAAACATTTTTTGATTTGTTTTATCAAATAATGCCATGAACCAGAATCAAATTTAAAAAAAAAGAAGCCTCAATAGTAAACGAAGTCAAATTAGTTCCAAATTCCATATTAAGTTAGAGGAAAAACCTAAAATAAATGGAATAATACGCAGTAATTAAAACAATATACGATGTAATATTAGCATAACGTTCAACAATAAACTTATGTTGTAGAATAATGTATTTTGTGTTCAGTGCTCGTATTCCGCTTAGGTGTATTAGTCACGCTTACTTCATTGGTATTGTGTACTTATACCACTTTAAAATTCATTTCAATGTGATCATTTTTGTGATGCCAATATATATACCAATATTTAGTAGTGTTTGAATTGTTTAGCTATAGCATACTCATATGTGTATATTTCCATTCAAATGTAGCAGTGTAAAGATGGTATTTGCAAAAACAATCTACTCATCGTTTTTCTACAAATTCTAATAATACTCTAGCCGGTGCGTATTTACTCGGCGTATATGTATGTATTGCGTGAATTTTCAATAATAAGTAATGATTTGTTTACACGTGCAATGCGCCATGAACTTACAGTTATGTAGTCGCAGTTATTTATAGCATCTATGAGAAAAATAGAAGATGAGAATTAAACGAAAGAAATATATTTGATAAAATCTTTAATAAATCTATGATAAAGACAATCAATTCTTGCATTTTTTCTAACAACATAAAAATAAATATTCAATTCTTTTGTAAGAGGTAAGCATTTTATATTTCCTATAATGTTAATCATAATTTTCTTTTGCTTCAATAAATTCTACGAAATGTAATTAGAGTATAGATTTTACTATTTTCGTACTGTTTCTTTAGTATTCATTGCTTCTCTCAATACGGGATAAATACCAAAAAAAAAAAAAAAAAAAAAAAAAATAACCGAGAGTGTGTCAAGCAATTTATTTTGAATATATTTTATAAAGTTATCGTCTATATTAAGTTCGCTTGCGTCTGCGCAAATGAACTATGCTCTTGTATAAAATAATCAGCCTTTAAGAATTTTTTTTTTCCAACATAATCTGTCAGTCTTACTCTGCTATTCAGATTTCTATATTTCGTAGACGCACCATAAAATATATGTCGAATTGTTTTTCGTTTTTGAATATTTTTTTTTTCTTTCATTCAATTAAATAGTGAAAAAAACAATTGAATTTAAAAAATGTCCGGTGATGATTGTAATGATTTAGATATAATTTGTTGTTGCTGTTTAATTTGTAGTGAATGCATGACAATTTGTAATGATTCATCAGAAACTACACCAAATTCAAATAATCAAAATAATAATGGAATTTCTAATGTAACAACAACTGCTACTAGCACACAATGGGTTCCAAGGGTTTCAAATAATCAAAATGTTATCCATCCCATTACTTCTGCACCACATTTTCGTGAACCAATTAATACAACCGACGGAATAAATCCAGTTAAACAAATTTCAATTATTTGCGGCCCAGTTGAAGAAAAAACGATTTGTCTCAATCCAAATATTGTGCAATATGCAAAATTCATTGATTTTCTGGACGCTGAATTTGATGGTGAATTTTATGAAAGTGTTTTGAAATATTGTCATAGCATGACACATTTATCAGTGAGATATTCATCGGAAACGCCAAATGATACAGCTTTGAAAGAATGCATTAAAAGTGGCATCAAAGATAAATGGCAATTTCGCGATTATCCAACACTAAAACATGTTTGCTGGGATGCATACCAATTGCCAAAATATTTACAAGGACTTTTTGCAACAAATTCAAAAATTCAAAGTTTTCACGCTGGCAATTTTGTATCAAAACAAACAATTGAATTATTTTTGGAAAATAGATTCTGCATGAAAGGAATCTTTCTTGAATTGGAAAATTTAGTAGGCGATAAATTAGCAGAAGATTCTATCATAACAAAATTGAATACCATTTATGATCGACGACAATTCCAGTGCTTAATGGTGAAATTTTCAACAATTGATACACTGAAGAATACAAAATGGACTGAATTAAAGTATTTGACGGGACTTTGTTGTGAGATACAAGGCGAAATTACAGTCAATCTCTTGAGAAATATGAATTTGGAATTATTGATAATTAACAATAGGCAAACGTCAATATCAATTCATAATGCTGAAATTTTGTCAAGAGAATTACGTAATTTGAAACAATTATATCTTCAGATAATCTCAATCGATCAACTTGTTCCATTTATTTGTAATTCATTGAAATTGCAAAAAATTTTCGTTCATAAAGCTGATGGTGTAATGAATTTTTCCAATATACATATATTTCTTAAAATGTTAAATGATGAACGAAAGAAACTCAATGGTGCCTATAAGATCGATATTTTCTTACCCAGAAATTTATACTTGCAAATGAAATGCGATTATATGAAATTAGATTATGGATTGATCGAGATAAAATTGGCAACATCAACAGCAATTGATCATCCATTTGCCATCAATATTTTACGCAATTATTTTATTGAAAATGTACATTGATTTATAATCACATCAGATTAGAATTCATATTTCGTAAGAAATGTTAACTTAAAATAAGAACAAAATTAAGCTATGACACAGTATTACTGTGACAGTAATAGATTCACAATAAACGATGTTCTTTACAAATTAGCATAAATGTTAATTAGAAAAGTATTTTATCTGTCCAAAGCTCATGTTACATATTTAGACACATTCTTCAATTGTTCTAGACCTTTTATACTAATATAACATATTTTAATGTGATTATTTTGATGATGCCATCTTCATACATTGAATATCTGGTATTTCCAATTGTATATGGCTGTATATTTTGAATTTTTTATTTTTTTTGAAAAATAACAATAAAATACGCTTATGTTCAGCATCTGTAGCCCAGTACAGATGTTTTGTACGAAAACAAACTGATCATCGTTTTTATTTATAAATTGTCAATGCTCTACCCGGTGTGTATGATTGTATACTTATTGATATGTATTGTATAGCATATGTAGATTTCTGTAGATTTTCATAAATAACAACAATTTTTTTACGCGTGCAATTCATCGTCTTTTGAAAAAAGAGAATAAACACAAATAAATGATAAGTATTTCGAATGTATATGTGTGTATTCAAAAATATGGCAGCACTAATTTTGACAGAACACACACACAAATTTGCTTAATTGAATTTTAAACAAATCTATACAGCTGTAAAACAAATTTATGAAACCGAAAACGTGTTTTTCAAAAAAGAAAAAAAAAAGAAAAATGGTGAAATTTGTTTTGGTGCAGATTCAGATAATTCATCAAATTATTTCCTAGGGGAATTTATCTATTCGCAAATAACCTCATTCGCTTATTAATGGATTCAAAATTTTATTTATATGAATCATTCGCAAAATATTCGCATAAATTGTTAAAATTCGATTCAATATGGCAGCCTAATATTCTCATACAGAAGTATCAAGTTTTGCAAATGACTCATGATTTTTGCAAATAGCTTCATTTTTTGCGAATATTCTGCTAATATATTCGGCCGCCATTTGCAATTTTCTCCGCCATATGCGAATATATTTGCAAAAAAAATTCGCAGATTATTTACATATTCGCATCTATTTGAATGACATCCAAACCCCTAGATTATTTCATATTTATTTGTAATTTATCAAAATTGCAAAAGATTTTTTATTTAAAAAGCAGATGGAGTAATGAATTTTTGCAATATACACATATAATATGTAACATATTTGAAATATGTGACATATTTCCCAAAATGTTAAATGATGAACTAAACTCGATGGCGCCGATAAAATCGATTTTTTCTTTTTGCCGGATCAGATATGATTAGACTTTGTTGACAAATCAAATGACTTTTTCTTATGAAATTAAAAACTGGATTGATCGAGAGAAACAATTGGCAACAACTACAGCAATTGATCATTATTGATTTGTTATTATTATTAATCGTTAAATTATTGATTTGTAATATTGTGTTGACAAAGCAAATAGATTAACAATTACAAAATGTTCATTAGAAAACGAAGTAAGAACGTTCAAGAGATGTTAAATTAGTTGAGTATTGAGAAGAAAAGAAAAAAATGAAAAAATATTATACATAAAACAATGAACCTTTTGCTTTTCAGTACAACAAATCAACTCATCAGTAAAATTGTCTATAATAATGTTTCATAACAATGCAATCTATATGTCGCATTTCTGTGGCGCTAGACTGACGCCAATGGTTTATATACATTTATAGATACATATAGACTATATGATATATGTAGTTTCGAATACTCAATATTGTGTTGAAAGAGCGGTTGTCGGCAACTGTGGCTGGGCAGCCACCAAAAAAAAAAATATTGTCTGATGACGCATACAATTTCTAACACATAGACAAGATGACTGAACTTGTAAGTTTACGTGCTTCAACAAATTGTCTTAACCAAAGCATCGCTGTTGCATGGACACAATCTACACTCCACAATTGCGTGTTAAAATAGTAACTATATTCTCTTCAATATTTCAATAAACAGTCTTTATTGAAGATTGTATTGAAAATAGTGGAATTATCAAATTAAAAATGTCTGACGACGATTGTTCAGACATTTGTGAAGGTTCAATAAATTGTTGTAGATGTTGTATTGATCTTTGTTTTGAATGTTTCGATTGTTTCGATTGTTTTCTTTGTTTATCAGATTGTTTTACGGAAAATTCAAAATCTTCGACGAATTTAAATGATTACCAAAATCTGGACGAAGTTAAACAATCCGCGAGGAAACAAAATAGCATCCAAATGACTGCTATGATTGCATTTATACGTGGCCATCTCAAAATGAATGAAATTGAACATTATCTTGATATATTTCAAAATGCAAAAATTATTGATTTTCTTAACGTTACATTTGATGGTGAATTTTATCAAAGTGTATTGAAACATTGTTATCAATTAAAGCATTTATCAGTGAGATATTGTGATAAATCGTTCAGTGATATAGCATTAAAAGAGTGTGTCAAAGATGGAACCAAAGATAAATGGCAATCAATTGTTTATCCAAATCTTGAACATGTTTATTGGGATGCATATAAAATGCCAAATAATTTACGAAAGCTATTCATAATGAACAAAAATATTCGTAGCTTTCATGCTGGTAAACATGTTTCTATCGAAGCAATTGAACTATTCTTTCATGCCGGTATCAATATTAATGAACTTTACTTGGATTTCAAAAATCTTAACTATGAAGATACGATTTTAGCGAAATTAAATTTTCTTCACACTCGTCAGACATTTAACAGTTTAATGGTGAAATTTCCATCTCTTAATATATTAAATAACTCGAAATGGACTGGTCTAACTTATCTAAATGGTATTTGTTGTGAAGTGTCAGACATTGTTCGAATTAGTTGTATGCAAGATACGAACATAGAATTAATGATTATTGATAATCGGCAAGCATCACAATATATATTGAATATCGATGATGCTGATTTGATTTCGAGAAAATTGAAAAATTTGAAACAACTCTACCTTCACATGAACTCAATCGATCAAATTATTCCTTTTATATGTAATTCTCCAAAATTGCAAATGATTTTCATTTACAAAGCAGACGAATTTCAAAAACCAATCGAATTGTCTGTGTTGGATGAAGTACGGAAGCAGCTAGACGGCGCCGAAAAAATTGACCTCTACTTACCCGGTCATATGCATTTACGAATGAAAGTGGAAAATATGGAAATGAGCAATAACCTGATTGAGATAAAATTAGCCGTAGATGCTATGCATGTACATCCATTTGTTATAAATATGTTGCGCTTCAATTTAGCTACCAAAGAAAATTAAAAGAGCAAAATACTTGTTATATGATTTGAATATTAAAACAGGTTTCTTTGTTAAGTTTAAAAAAGAAAAAAATTCAAAGTTTTGTCAATTTCAAGCTTAAGTTCTGTTTTGAGTCGCTTTTCCATTTTCCAAATATACAAAGCAATATCTCTTTTGCCTCTATTGATTTAAAAGAAGTATACAAAATATGCATTTATAGACATTGAAAATTGTATTCGTTCAACTAAGTACTTCATCTTCCAAAAATGCTTGATATTTTGTAGGAAAATATTTTATGATATAATATAAAAATAAATACATAATAATTGTCAGATAATCATTTTAATCACCCAACAATCAATGCTTTTTTAATTCAACATTTCTTTTTTCATTAAATTTCATAATTACAATATAAATTAATTTATTATTTGGAAAATCGATCATCCTTTTTTCCCATTTAGTTTTCTTTTTACTTGGTAAATTACCAATGGTAATATTATGATTGTTGAAGCTTTTTAATTCTTTTTCTAATAAAACAAATAAATAATTTTGCTTTTGGTTTTAAATTATTGTTTAAATATTTAAGGAAAATATGTATGTTTTTTTATGATTTTTTTTATATATCTGGTTAAAAAATTTAGCGAATAATTAAATGAATAAATATTATGAATGTGGAAATAATAATTTTTGTAATATTTATTGGTAATATTGAAAATATGAATAAAATTTTAACTATGAAAAAAACCTTTTTATTTTAATATGAAAAAAACCTTAAAAAGTTTATATTTTTTCCTAGGGGGAAATGACACTTGCAAATCTTTTCAAAATTTTAGAGAAATCGAAGCATTTTCACGAATCTTCATTTGTAATGGTTTTGTTGTGATCGTGAGTGATATTGATAAAAAATACAGTTGATAGTTAACACTTGATATACTTTGATTTATTGTAAAGTACAAAATAAGAGCTTAGGTTACATTGTGAAGGCATACGACAAGCGTTACGCCGTGATCTTATTATAACAGTGAACATCGAGTCAGCTGTTGCGTAGGCTCAAATAGCCGAAGAGTGCAAACAAGGCGCAATAGTCGAATCGATATGTCAGTGAATCACTACACATTTACATGTGAAGTTGACAAAGAGATTTTCAATTGCGAGCGTATCTATGCGCATCTTTTTAACACATAATCAAATGCGAATCCTTGCGAATCTATTATTCATTTTCAAGTATAATACGCGAATCTTTAAATTTTTGATCATATTTTTTCAAATAAATTGGGATTCGCTGCGAGTCATTTCCCCCTAGATTTTTTCCTATAATCATAATGAAGTATAAAGTTGTTGTTAATGGATCCGTAAGTAATATAGCTGCTGAATATCAAATGACAATTTCATTATATACTTCAAACAATTCCATTTGGAATCAAGATAAGATTTGTTTTTGCACAATAGGTAAATTTTCAAAATATGTGTTTTCAACAAAAAAAACTTTCTTGTGACTTACAGAATTGGTTGACAGTTACAATGTCAAAATTACAGTTTAGCTTCTAATAGAATAGAAATCCTTTTCTTAAAATCAAGAACTTTCTATTTTCAATTTTGTAAAACAAATAAATTATTATCTTGAACAAAAAATGACAAAATTAGAAGCAGAAGTAGTAAAATTTCTTATTGAACATGACGCAAATGTAACTGCCATGGATATTCATAAGAATACACCACTTTATGATGCGGCATATCAATGTAATTTATTTGGGATAATTGAAGGAAATGCTTCAATTGAAATTCGTCCAAAGGTGATTTTTCCAGGGTAAGTGTAGATTGATGAGCTCTTTCGATTGGTAATATTTTTTAGACTCCTCGTGCGCACATACAAAAATACGTCCGACCATGAAGAAACGACAAAACTCATTTTTTAAGGTTTTAATTGCACGAAGAGAGAGATGCATATATACAAGTATGTATTTGCATCTCTTTCTCTTGAATGTAAAAACCTTACAAAATGAGTTTTGTCGTCTCATCGTGCGTCCGACAAATGAGAATATACCAGACTTCGAAATAGTTACTTGTGAAACACTCACTTCGCAGGAGCGGGTCCCAACAACGCTGCATACAATACAATCATGATGAACGCTCTTAAAGTATGTGTTAAATTGAAGGCATTTTTGCGACCGGAGAATGTGTGGAACACTGAGCGCTTGTTAAGCATCGCTCTTACCGGGGAGGTCAAATCATCAAATCGACCTTCAAATTTGAAAAAATCGTACCTCTGATCAAAATTTATGTTCTCATAAAAAAAGCATTTTTCACGAGCACAGACGTCTGTCTAAAAAAAATACACTTTAAAGACCAAATAATCAATTTATCATCCGTATCTTTTTGAAAAACACGTTTTTTTTTTTTCGAGGACTAAATTTTAATTATTTTGGTGATCGTTTATTTTTTTTTTGGCGATCAATACGATCCCCAATATGATTCTAGGCTAACTGCATACATCTTCTGCAAATTCAAATGAATTACCAAAATCTAAAAAATATATTTAAAAATATGTTTCGGTATCGATGTGTTGTGATGAATATTTTCTGCTATGCTTACTAAAATATTTACTTTATAAAATGGTTAAATAATAAAATGTATTTTGTATTATGCACAAGATCATTCAAGCTTGAAATAAAACATTTTGTTATGATTATCAATAATATTTGAATGTTTTTATATTTATTACTCTGTTTATTCAATGTTAGTTTATCAATCAAAGTACAGTAATAGGTAATATCATCTTTGATCATTTCACAAAATTTGTCTGTTCGTTATCACCAATGGATTTTGTGTCCATAGTGTGTGTTTTATTAGCATCATAAATTCTAAATGTGATAATATTGAATGCATTTAGAGAAAGAGATACACAGAGAAATGAAGGAAAAAAAAAAATCGCACATGAAATAGTAGTAATTCATCAGTGTATTTTTATTTAAAAATTTTTATTTTTTGGGCATAGAAAAAAAAAACAAGAAAATTACAATGTAAATAGAAAATTTGAATGGAACTTAGGGCGGAAAATAAAAAAAAAAAAAAAAATAATAATAATACAGTTACACGTGTAAAAAAGAATTATTGTTTTATGCTTAGACTTTGACTTATGTGTTACTTATTTGTGTGTGTGTGCTGAATTATCATCTAAAAGAATTAGCTAATTACAGGCGACCAAATTCTTGCTCCATCAATTTGTTATGATTTGTGTTTATGTGTTGTTGTTGTTGTTGTTTTTTTTTTTTTTTGTTTTTTTGTAAATTAAACGTATTTTTGTATTTAATCTTCGCTTCTTTTGCTTTTGGCTCTCCTTAAAATTATAAGCATAATCACTTCGGTCGTACTGTTTTGCCATTTCAATTCGAATGCATCTATCGGTGACAACCATTCTAGCCGATTCTCATTTGTGCTAACTATATCAAATACATTCAAACAATCCGGCAACAATCGTTCCGATTTTCCCATTCTCTGTTTTGTTTTTTGTTTTTTTTTTTTAAATTAATCTAATTTCTATTTTTCTCGAGAAATATTCTTCCTGTCTCGAAACGGCTTACATAACTATGAATTCAAATAAATCTAATTTTTCAATATTTCATTTGTAGTTTTTCTTCTGTTTTTTATTTTTTTTTTTTTTTTATTAATAATAAAATGATTTTCATTATGTATAAATTTGTTATTTTTCATTTTCTCGTCATTTTCAATCATTTGCGAGTTATGACGATGGATTTGGACGTAGGGAAGCTTTGCCACGCAACTAGCATGTAGACGTCACATTGTCAATTTGATTGCGTCAATTTAAAATGTGTTTGTCAGCCTATTCGAATCCCCCAACTCAAATAAGGCTTATCATTCACATATTCGCACACAAATTGCCGATCGATACATCGTCATATACATCATATTTTTATTTTTTTTTTTTTTTTTTCATTCTCGTTCCATTTTTGTTTTCACTTTCATTTGCAATATTTTATATAACATTGGATACAATACAATTTAATATTAAATAAATATTCGCAATAGTTTCACCATTCATTTATCTTAAATGTACAGAAATGATGGATATTTTTTTTTTCATTTTAGTTATTTTGTGATTCGTTGGCCATTTTAGCGGCAGCCTCTTCAGCAGCATGACGTGCTGCTGCAGCAGCTGCTAATCGACTTGCCGATGATCTTAATTCACGTTTACGTTCGGGCAATGCTAATTCTTGAAAATCATCACCAGATCGTGGTCGTTTGCTACGTGTTCGTCGTCCAACACGACCGGCACTCTCTTCATGATGTTCTGATGTTTTTGAATCACCACTTTTTAATTCATTGTCTTTTTCATCATGCTCAGCATTTAATGATGCTTCACTGTCATGCGATGTATTATTTGATGGTGGAGCTGTTGTACTGACTGGTGTTGATGGTGTTGATTGACCACCATTCTTTGATACTTTTGATGGTGCAATTAAATCTTCAAGATCCATTTCTTGATTTGATTGTTTCTGGAATTCAAAAAAAATTAAATCACAAATAGACAATTAATCATTTGATACATTTTTGTTGAATTTTTTCTTTTTTTTTTTTTTTTCCTTTTTAGACTTTTAATCAACACATACCTGTTCTTGTTGGTTTGAATTCGATGTCTGTTTCGATGGTGTTCGTTCGCGACTTTCACGGTGTTCACGCTCTATTTCCCGTTCTCGTTCGCGTTCTCGTTCGTTGTGCTCACGTTCGCGCTGACGTTCACGATCTCGATCGCGTTCTCTTTCACGGGTTTCATGCTATTTTTTTTTTTTTTTTTTTTTAAGAATATTTATTTAATCAATTTATTTTTTTCTCAATTGATACAAAAAATTGTTCATGAAAAAGTTTCATTTATTTTACCTGATGTTGTCTTGTTGATGAAGAGCTATCGGTTGATTTGGCCGGGCTAGGCAGTGGTGACATGCTCACAGATTGCTAAAAAAAATGAATATTATCATTAGAAAATTTGTTATAATGAATGATTATTTGTAAAAATTTAAGAAAAAAATGCAAAATAAAGAAAAAAATGTTTTTTCTCGAAAAATTGAAAAAAAAAAAAAAAAAAAAAAAAACTCAATCATTTTTCTTTCGTTAAAGTAATGAAGAAATTTTCCTTTACCTTTTCATGTGATGATAGTGATGATGGCGATGGAGCAATTGTAATGGATGTTTGTGGTGGAAGGCCAGCAATGCTTGCAGCAGCAACTGGTGAAAGTGTGACTTTTTCAATAGTTGTTTCATTCGATGTACCAGCATTCATGTTGCTTGTTGAGCTACTCGATCGTCCGCTTCTTGTTAATGCTCTTAATTGTTTTTCATCAGCAACAGCGGCAGCCATCAAACTAGCCAAACTATCACGATTCGATTGTTGTGACGATGATGACATGCGTGATCGTTTTGATTTTGGTTCATCCAATATACTGCTATACATTGATGATGCCGATGATGATGTTGGAATTAATGAAATACCAGAACCCATTCCTAAATTACGTGCAAACATTTCAACTTGTGATTTTGTCATTTGATCCATAAGCGCATCTTTCATTTCTTGTTCACGTTCTCGTTGCTTTTCTCTCTGTTCGCGTTGTTGTTCACGATGATCACGTTGTTCACGTTGCTCACGTTGCCGTTTTGATGACGACGATGATGATGATGATGATCCAGCTTGGGCAGCAGCCATTTGTGCGGCCATTTCAGCAAATAATGCTTGACTTAATTCTGGTGGCAACAATTGCGATGGATCTTTATAGGCTGATTTTGAGCTTGATGGTGATGACATTGCCAATTTACTACTATACGCTTGCATTGCAGCTAATTCTGGTGGTAAACCGCTTCGACTTAATTGTTCCATCAATTTAAGACGCTCTTTTTCTGCTTTATCCTTTCGCTCTTGACGCTCTTGGCGTTCCTGTTTGGCTTGTTGTTGTTGTTGTTGTTGTTGTTGTTGTTGTTGTTGTTGTTGTTGTTGTTGCTGCTGCTGTTGCTGTTGCTGTTGTTGACTTTTGCTTGAACCACTTGCCGATGAACTGCCTCTTGTTAATGCTGAAATATCCAAACCAACACGTGATAATGTTTCCAAAAATGCTGGATCATTATGCATTCCAAGCAAACTTTGTAATTGAGCCGCTTCACGGCTTAATTGGCTCGATGTTGATGAATTGCTACGACCACCACGGCTCGATGGTGATTGCTGAACTTGACTTGTTGGCATTGTATTTGAGCTCATACGTGATGTTGTTGATTTACTTGACGATTGTTGACGTGATGAACTCGTGCTTGTCGATGATGTTGTATTTGATGTACCAGCCGATGATATTCCATTCAATAAATTATATTGTTGTGCCAATTGATCGTATACAGACATATTTGAACTTGATGATGAATATGGATTTAAACCACCCAAACCCATTGGAGTGTACAATGGATTTGGGAATAAAAATGGATTGTTTGCATCCAATGAAAAGCGTCCTGTAATGAAACGAGATAAATTTTTTTTTTATTTTATAGTTAAATTGAAATTTATTATGAAAATCCTATTCGTTTGAATTTCGAATGGATTTTTTAATTTGGGAATGATTTTTATTGGCAGAAGAAGACAAATTGCCAAATATATACAAATGAATTGAATGAAAAAGAAAATGAAAAAAAAAAAAGAAAAATTGAGAAGTAAAAACTCACCACTTGATGATGATTTGGATTGTTGTTGGCTCGATGAAGAGCTCGATTGCTGCGATTGTTGTGATTGTTGTTGCTGTGACGATGACGAAGATGTTGCTGTTGATTTTCGATCTTTGCTCGACGAAGATTGTTGGCTTGTATTTGATTTACCCAAATTGCCCAAACCAGCTAAATTGCCAAGACTTCCAAGGTTACCAAGGCTACCAAGACTGCCCAAATTTGTTCCTGCCATTGCGGCTGCCATTGCCGATAAATTTTGTGGATCTAAACCGGAAAATCCTAAACCAGCCAAACTAGTCAGCATATTCATATTAAGATTATTCAAATTGCCCAATCCAAGATTTGGCAAACCAGCAAATGGCATTGAAAGCAATGGATTTTTTGGATCAAAACCACCAAGTGATAGTAAACTTGGATTTAAAGTTGCAAGTTGTGCCAATTGTTGCATTTGCGCTGTTGTGGCATCCAATGCACTTTGTCGGCCTTTCTTGGACGATGAAGACTGCGATTGTGATTGGCTCGAATAGTTTGATCCATGTTGATTTGATGAACTAGATGAAGTTGAAGCATGTTGTTGTTGTTGTTGTTGTTGCTGCTGCTGCTGCTGTTGTTGTTGTTGTGTGTTGTTGTTGCTGCTGTTGTTGTTGCTGCTGTTGCTGTTGAGATTGTTGTTTTGACGATGACATGCTCATCGATAAACCATCCTTTGACATTGATGCTGTTACCTGCAACAATTCAATCCATTTTGGATCGATTTCATAGGCTGGATTTTCAGTAAGCCATTGACTTAATCGTTTCAATTGTGGTGCTTTGCTACCACTAATTCGTTTGCCAGTCAATTTATTAATAACAGCCACATTCTCTTCACCAGTTAAATTTTTCATAGCATTTAATGCTGCTTGATGACTCAATGCTGCTTGATGGCTGGCATTTTGCGAGCTCATCTGCTGTGATTGTTGACCTGTTTGAGTCTGTTGACGCGTTGAGCGACGGAAATCATTGGCCGATTGTGAATGTGATGAATCTGAATGACGTTTTGATTCATGTTCCATGCTTCGGCTTGCCTTTGCTTCTTGCGCTGCAGCGTATTTTGCACTGAAATTTTCAAAAAAAAAAAAAGAAAAAAGAAAACATGTTAGTTTTCATAAGAAAAGTGAAATTCAATGTGACGAAGGAACAATTGAGAAAAAAATCCCGAAAATGCTTACTTTTGTTCAGCAGCCTGTTTCATTTCATTCAAAATAGCCTCATATGCTTTGCGCTGTTGTGAATTTGGAGGGAATTGTTGTAAAATTTTATTTTGCTCTTTGAAGAATGCTTGTGATTGTGCTAAAATATCCTTGGCCGATGTTCCATGCATGCCAAATTGATTATTGCTTGCACTATTACTGCTGCTACTACTATTACCGCGTGTATTGCTTGTGCTTGGACTGGAACTAGGTGCACCCATCATCATATTTTGTAATGCAGCAAGACCAGAATTGCTTTGATTTGAATTTTTCGATGATCCTTAAAAGACAAATATAAATAAAATGGTAAAATTTTGCGAATAATGAAATTAAATTGTAAATTATCTTACTTGTATTTGAACCTGGAACACTGGTAACCGTAACACTGAATGGTTTTTGTGACGCTGACTGTGATTGACTGGTCATTGATGGTCCACTTGCTGGTGTTACCGATACAGATGGTGGAATTTGTGTTTTCTTTGATGATGGTGACGATAGCAATGGATCGCTAAATGTTTTTTGCTCTTTAGCTGCCGATAAACCAAAAACAATTTCATCAAGTTTACGCTTTCGTTTTTCTTTACCACTTGATATTGGTGGCTCTTCAGCTGGTGTTGGATAATTATTTTTCTTCATTAATTTCGTCAACATATCATCAAGTTTTCCTTTGCCACCGATACCGCCAATACCGCCGATACCACCACCAACACCACCGCTGCCGAACGGTGATGATGCCGATGATTTTTTCGAAACTGAGAAATCTTGAACTTCACTCAAATCAATTGAACCACGCTTCGATAAATCTTTAATTGGTTTTACCAAACTTGATGATAAATCAATTGGTGTCAATGTACTTGAAGTTCCCGGAATGAGTGTTGTTTTTGTACTGTAATTGGCTGCTTGTTGTTGATTTGAACCGGTTCGACCTGAATGTGGCGCATGTTGATGGGCTGGTGGTGGTTGCATTGCAGACATTGATCGTTTCGGTGGTTTTTGTTCATCTTCTGTTGGCCAAGTCATTTGTTTATTTTGAACTGGAGTTTGTGGTGCTGAACCAGGCAATGAATCTTGTGAACTATTTAAAAGTGCATGTAACTTTGCGCGTTCTGTTTCAACATCAATGGCAATGTGACGTTTACGCTTTTTACCACTAGTTGGCATAGCAGGAATTTGCATATTCGGATATTGTGTCTTTTGTGCTGGCATTGGTAGAATTGGTGCTGCTTGCATTTTCTTTGTTGCAGTTAAATCACCCGAAATTGATATTAAATCGGGGGTTGATCGGCCAACCAAATCAATAGTTGGTGGCATATGTTTTACTGTTTCATGCAATGGAACATCCAAATTAATGCCTTGACAACCAGCATAAGCTGAATATGATTTATTCACTGGCCATTCAGAATGTTCAATACAATGTACAATGTGTGAAACACGCTTTTCCAATGCAAAATCACGGAACCAACGAATTTTCACTGGATTTTCAAACTTTAATCGAGTGGTTCGCAATAATCTGGCCAATTGTTGATTTTGATTTTCAATTGAAGCTTTTTCTTTTTCATGCATAACTTCATCATCGTCTGGATCACCTTTGCCTACAATCATAACATCGTCATCATCATCAATTATTGTCACACAGTCATCTTGTTCTTTCTTTTCTTCCATTTTGACTGGACTTATTATAATTGGTTTCACATCTTCAACTGTTTCGACTTTTGGTTGTTCCTTTTCAACTGTTTCATTTTCAATTTCTTTTTCTTGTTTGATTTCTTCAACGGCAATTGCATTTGATTCGTCTTTTTCAACTGCTGATTGTTCCTTTTCTACTTCAATTGATTCTTTTGGAGATTTTGGTTCAACAATTTCTGCACTTTCTTCTGGAACTTTAACAGATTCTTCGATTTCAGTTGATTCTTGTGGTTTTGGTGATTTAACTTCTATTTCTTCAGTTTGTTCAGATTTTTCTTCAACTGTTTCCTGTTCAACAGTTTCATCAACGATTTCTGCTTTTTCACTTGTTTTTTCAGCAACATCATCAGATTTTGTTTGTTCTTCTTCTGATTTTTGTTCAGTTGATTCTGGTTTTGGTGATGCTGGTGCAACAGATTTCGGCGATTCTGGTGTAGCAACATCTTTTGGTGATTCATCTTTTGCCTTATCGTCTTCAGTAGCTTCTACAGCCATTTCAACGTCAGCATTTTCAATATTTTCCGATTTTTCAACTTTCTCAACAGATTTTGGTGCCTCAATTTCTTCCTCCATTGATTTTTCAGTTTCGATAGACTTTTCTGGTGATTTTGGAGCATCAGCTTCTGGTGATTTTGGAGCTTCAATTTCTGGTGATTTTGGAGCTTCAGATGTATCCATTGGCTCGCTATCATCAACAACTGTGTTATCATCTTTTTCAACTGGTTCTGGTGATTTTGGTGATTTTACTTCAACAAGGGATTCTGAAACATCAGCAATTGGTTTTTCTTCGGCTGTATCTTCTTCTTCAGCTTGTTCAATACTTTTATCTTTCTTTTCATTCTCTTGCTCTTGTGCTACTGATGGTGATTTAGCTTCCGCGTTTGCTTCATCAACTTTTGGTGTTTCATCGTTTGGTTTATCCTCCGTTGAAGTCATTTCAATATCGGTTTTCTCTATGCTTGTTTCTACTTCAGATGGTTTTTCAGCTTCAGTGATATTTTCTGAAATTGCTTCCGGTTTATTCACATCGGATTGTTCTTTTTCTAGTTTTTTTTCTTCATTTGAATTGCTCTCGCTGGGAATTTCAGTTTTCACACTTTCGCTTTCCACATCTGCTTTAACACTTTCACTTTCAGCAATTTTCGGTTCTTCTTTGATACTTTCTTCTTGTATTGGCATTGGTTCTGGTATCACTTCAGGAATTACTTCAGTTTTAACTGGTTCTGTTTTCACTAATAATTTAGCTGCTTCAGCTTCTTGTGCTTCCGTCCATTTTTTTTCCAACATTTCAAGATAATGACGTTCAGAAGTAGCAAAACTGAATTCCGGATCAATGAAAATATTTTGCTGTGATTGATATAAACCATGCTTCATAACAGCTCGAATTAATTCGCGATCATGTTTTCCTGATTCCCACCAATCAGGCGTATCAAGATTATTTTGGCATAAATTCAATCGTTCATCATTCAGCGCTGTTTTACCAACTTCTTTTAATTTTGATAACAATTCCAAACGATCTAATATTAATCGTGCATGATCTTCGCTAATATCTTCAATAATACCTTCTAAACCTTTTTCTTCTTCAGTTAAACGTACATTTGCTTGTCGTTTACACATTGCAATAAATACTTTATAGTAATCGCTAAGTGCTTCATCACTTTTTCGTTCTAATTTTGCAATAGCTCGGAAACGTGACCAATCTGGTGTTGGAATAGCAACACCTTGTTGTAAATCAACACCATAACCAGTAAGCACACGCAAAAATTCATATTCTTCACGTTTATTCCATTTCTTTGGAATTGCATCCAAACGGACACGTTCACGCTCTTTGACAGCCTGTTCGATTTTTTCACGTTTTTCCATTTTCTATGTGTGGGAAAAAGAGAAGAATAGAAAAAATTAAATATCGTTATAAATGCTTATGAAATTTTTTACATTTTTTTTTTTTTTTTTTTTTCGTGTGAAATGAATAGAGTGTATAATTATTATGTACATTTAGAGAATGAAAGTGTTATGTTAAAGAATAAAAAAAAATGTTTTTAATGTGTATTTATGTTAAAAATTTGATAGAGTTATCACATGTGAAAATATACCACAACAATGACAAAAGTAAACACACACAAAACTTCAACTGTTTGAAAGAAGAAAGGAAAGAAATTATGATTCTTTTGGACAGGAGCGATGGTTTAAGTTAAAAAAAAAAAAAATGATAAAAATGTATTAATATTGAACAAGAAATGATAACATAAAGACAAATTTTGTTTGATGTTTGAAATGTGTTAATTTTTTTTTTTTTTGAAAATTTTTCCCTCCCGAAAAGATGTAATTTGTGCAAAATTAGTATGATAAAGGAATTTATTTAAATTTTGAAAAAAACACATTTTTGAAAATTTTCGCTCAAAATTTTTTTCAAAATTATACACTGACGTAAATGTATTCAGTAATGTCTTAAATGACATAAAATACGTCTGTGTTAACTATTGCATACAATTACATGGTGACATATTTTTTTCTTCTCAATGAAAGATGCCAATAAGTCAAATTACAAAATATGACTAAAAATGGTCTGGCAATTCCAATTGAACAAACAACAAAGGATAGAAAAATGAAAAGTTGTATTCGGTCTTCTTTAAAACTTGATTAAAACTCAAAATTATTAACGCTGTTTGCGATTTATCTTCTTTTTTTTTTTATCATTTTAGCTACCTACAGTTTTCTTGTTGTTGTTAATTCATTTCATCATTATTGTTTGTCCATTGAATCGCTTAACAAAAATGTAAAAAAAAAAGAATTTTTCAAATGAAAGCGTACACTAAAATGATTTTTTACAAAAACCCATCATCTATCTAAATAATATTCTAAAATACAAATGCATGCCATTAAATAAAAGATATTTTCTGTTGGAAATTAAAAAGGAAATATAATTGAAATTTCAAAGCAACCAGCCAAAATCTAAAATGCAAAGTAATATGGTAAAAGCCCAATAAACAGCGATATTTTCTCCACTAAAAGCCAATTGTCTATACAGTCGCAGGTCACAAGCAAAGCAATGAAAAAAAAAAAACTTAAACAAGCGAAGCAGTCAAAAAAAAAAACGTGTCTTAGCCGAATGAATGAAGTTTGGAATAAATTATATAAAACAAGATGTAAGTAAATGGAATATTTGAGAATTTGAGTAATATTTTTCATTTTTTTTTTTTTTGAAACTAAAAAACAACAACAATAAAACATATTGGAATTGTGAAAGAGTATTTTCGATATTTTGAGATTTTTGAATGTGTAATGTTTTTGTTTTTTGTTTGAATGTTGAAAGTTAAATGATTATTATTTGAAAAAGATAAAATTAACAAAAATTAAGGGGATGAGAGAAAGAGAATTCATATGAAAGGTAAGAAGAAAAAAAAAAAAAAAACAATAAATAGATATGTGAATCGATCGTGAATGATTGAGCGATTCATAGGTGTGAGTGTGACACTGAGTGAGATGTTTTGTTTGCATTACTAACCAAGTACATGGCCAATTTCTTGAGATCCCAATTACCCAATTGCAAAGTTTCGTTGGGTGGTAGACCTAAACCGAGACTGTTCAGCATTAAATTTATTTCGGCTGCAGACGGTTCTTGTTGCATTTGAGATTGTTGTGGTGGTGGTTGTTGTTGTTGTTGTTGTTGTAATGGTGGTAATGGTTGTTGTGCTTGTTGTTGTTGTTGTTGTGGGAGTAGTTGTTGTTGTTGATGTGGTAATTGAACTACATGTTGGACCGTCGGTTGACTGGACGGCACACTTGGAATTGATTGTGCCGTCGTATTCACTAACTTCATTTGTGTTGGTAGCCCTTGAATTGGCTGTTGTGGTAATGTAACAAGCGCTTGAAGCTAAAGACACACACAATCATCAAAAATTATGAAACCAAAAAACACATTTCGCTTCACTTCTTATTTGTGGCAAAGTGAAGTTTTTCAATTGATTTATGTCTTAAGTTAAATTTTTCATTTATTATTATTAATTGTTTTTCTTTTCTCTCTTGTTGTTATTTTTTTTTTTCGTGGTGCTCGCGATTGTGATTCCAAAGTGAAAATTAAATTAAATGAAAATTGTTCTTTTTCTATTGTCTTTTAGAAAAAGTAAAACATGCATCGACAAATCATAAATTCTAATCATGTTCACCTTGTTTTCTTTTTTCTCTAAAATTTACAAGTAAAAATTTTTTGTTTTTTTTTTTTCATCTAAACAAACGAACAAATCCAAAAAACAATTGCACAAACTCAGAAATAATAATACAGAAACCATACGAATACTACAAATGGGTACTTTTGTTGTTCATAGTTTTCAAAATCATATTCATTTGAATCGAAGGATCGTAAATAAAATCGATTTGGAAAAACTCATTTTTACGCATAACTTGTTGCCAAATTTTGAAACAAAAAAAAAAAAAAAAAAATTAAAAAATAAATAAATAGACATAAAATTAAACGATAAAACAAATAGGGGAAAAACAGCTGAAATTATATAAATATATAACATAACTAATTTAAAGTGCGTTCCAAATAGAACTCATACTAATTTTGTGTGATCGTGTTTTGTTGTGTACTTTCGGTGCGAAATATTCTCAGAATTTTCATATATAAATTTTATTTTGAATTTTAAAATTCATTGAAAACTATATAATAATATACGAATCCCTACTGAAAGTTCGTTGATTAGATTTGCAAAAGTGCATTTGAAATAAGACAGATTTTGTGTAAATAAGATAATATATGTACGGAATAGTACGGAAAAATTTACCTTGGCTTTTTGCTGTTGTTTTAATTCCTCCTTCTTGTAGTTGCGTTGATATGATGTAATGACACGACGTAAACGTGTGTTTAAATCTTGCATTGATGGCCAAACTAAAATATCATCAATCGTTATACCAGTTACAACTTCAGTTACACTGCCGGCAACACTTGGAGCACCGGCAACACTTTCAACCTCATCATCACCACCTTTGATTGAATAATATCAATTAGTTTTGTTATGTATTTTTGGATTTTTTTTTTTTTTTTCAACAAAATTTTTGCTTTTCATTATTTTTATAATTTTTTTTTTTTTTTTGAGAAAGAAATTTTTGTATTGAAATTTTATATTACCTGATGAATTTGGTCTATCGGCATCAACAGCACCAACAGCCTCAGCTGGTTTAATTTCACCAATTTCCATTGGTTCGGCTGTAGAATCTTTTTGTTCTTTGCTTGGTGATTCTTCGGCCGATTTTTCTTGTTCAACCTCTTTCTCGGCCTCCTTTTCAGGTTCCTTCTCTTCTTCTGGTACCTTCTCTTGTTCTGGCGCTTTCTCTTGCTCTTGTTCTTGCTCTTGCTCTTGCTCTTTCTCTGGTTCCTTCTCTTGTTCTTTTTCCTTTTCCTTTTCTTTTTCCTTTGCATCAGACATTTCTTCATCTGCTTCATCCTCATTTTCATGTTTAGATGTAACATCGTCTTCGGTTCTGTTGAAAAGAAAATGAAAGAAAAAAAAAAAAATTATTTTTTCATAAATTTTGAAAGTCGAAAATTACAAACAAAAATTCAAAAACAATTGAAATGAATCAAAAGAGAAATTAACTTACGGTTGTGTAATGTCGATTACTGGTACCGGAACGGTATTTTCTGGACCAATATGAGAAACAAAGCAAAGAGCTGGATCACAACGCATTGGATAGTAATTTTCACAGCCATGTTTGAATGTACCAATCAAAAGGCTTTTATCGCAACATTTTGGCACCCACCAGCTTGTTGGAGCTGGATCATTTGTTGGTGGTGGATTTACTGGTATATCACTATTGAATTGAAAAATAAATTTTATAAATTTCGTTCAAATTCATTTTTTTTTTTTTTAAACGGCGTTAGATTCAAAATTTTTAAGAAAAAAGTTAAGAAAAAATATTTTCAAAAGTACTCACGAAACTTTAACACCATCAAGAATTTGTTTAACATTGTCTCCAATGACTTCATGTTTAATATAATACAACATTCGTACTCGAAGTAAAACCCTAAAAAAAAAAAATGTCACAACACAAAATCAAAATAAAGAACAAAAAAAAGGGATGGGGAAAAAAGTGATAAGCAGCGGTTAATTTTTTCCTTTTTGAATTTCATTTGTAAAATAAATACGAAAAAAAATTCGAAATGTGATGTTTCCTCGCATGGAAATGATTTTTACACACTCACTTGTTGGCGTGTCGTCCCAAATGCTTTTTATATGGAGCCTCTAAACAGGCTTCCGCATCATATTTCTCATCTTTGCTCCAATGATTTGGATCATTTAATGTTGGAACCCCACTGGTTATCACAACATCTGGTGTATCGTCAGCCACCACAACTTCTGGTTTTGGTGGTTCAACTGGTTCTAAAATTAAAAATTTATTATTCGAATATTAACATAAAAATATGATAAAACAAATTCAATCCAAATGCAAAAACATTTCAACTTGAATTTAGAAAATTTTAAGAATAAAAAAAAAAAAAAAATTCGATCTTACGGCACTCACTTTCTTGCGACGATGTTGATGGATTTGGTGTCGATGGTGCCGATGGTGTTGATGTACCGGATGTTGATGCTGTTGCTGATGTGCATGGCGTTTGGGTACCTTCCTTTATGACTTTACCACCTTTACGTCCTTAAATGAAATATGTTCAAATCCAAAAACAAAAAAATGTGGTTGAAGTTGAAACGAAACATATGAAAAATGATAAATTTTTAACGGAAAACCAAAGATAAAAAAAAAAAAAAAAATTATAATGTGGAAGCAAGCAAGCGCAAATGCATAGTATTAAAATTAATATAGCAAAAATATAAAGCAAAATGCACGAATGAATTAAAAATGGATTTCGGATTTGATTCGACGAATAAGAAGAAGAAGAAAAATAAAAATACAAAGAAAATCTGATAAGTACATCTTTTTCATTAAGCTAAATTGTATATAATCAATTTCAAAATTCACATCATACCTTTGGCATTGCGACCGCGTGGCACCAAATTGTGTAAACCGCTATGATTTCGACTGATAATATTCGCCTCGCCAGATTCATTTGGTGATATCAAGTCCCAAATGAAATTTTTAATTTTTTCATCACCGCGATACACTTGCAGACAATATAATAGCTGTAATTGAAAATGAAAATGAAAATTTACAATTTTAAAACTTCAAAGACAAATTAAAATGATTGTTATGAATGCATTGTGAATGTTATCAGATTTTAGTTGAGAAGTTTTTTTGATTTTAATCAGCGAAAGCCGGAACGCTTTCTAATTATTAGCATGGGAATCATCATTTTAAATGTGAAATTTAGTGTACAATTAAATGCGTTTTACTTTATTAAAACTTACAATGATTCGAGCACAATTTTCAATATCAGACTCTTGCCAACCGCGTTTGAATTGGCCTTGTGCCAAGATTTCTGTCCAACGACCCCATCTGTATTTGAAATAGAAAAAGACATAACAATAAGCAATCATTTGAATGGAAAAGTTTTCACATTGAATGGAAAAATGATATTTTGTTATTCAGTTAAAACACTTACCCAAATGACAAAAGTCCTTTTTCAATTTTAAAGCATTCAGCTCGTGCCCAGTTACCATATGAAACATCTTCCGTTTGAATTGGAATTGGTACAATATTATGTTCACGTGCGGGAATATAATCTTCAATTGGTTGTTTATTGCCACGTCGTTTTTCCTTTCGACGTTTGCTTCGCAGACCAATGCCTTCTTCGTCCGTTTCAGAATTTTGTGATTCATCTGAAATGCCATCAATTACACCATCATCATGACCATATCGTTTGATTTGTGTACGACGACGTGGTTCTGAAATTACTAAATCTTCTTGTTCATCACGTTCCATTGCATCCGGATCAATTTCGGCACGTTTAGCCCATTTATTCCAAAAATCTGGATCATCAATACCAATATCAGCCCGATTGCCCGATGCAGCAAATGTTGCTTTTGAAAATGTTGATCCTTTTTCACTTTCCATTGTAATCACTTGTGTGCGTCGCATTAAAATTGAATCAATATCTTCTTCACAAAATTTATCACCAGCATTATCATCATCCATAACAGCACCATATGCACCACGTTTTAATAAATCTTCAATTTCTTTTTTTGTTAATTGTCGTCCAGTATTTGCATTTTTATCATTTGATAGATTACTATTCATACTTTGAAGTAATGCTTTATCTAAGCCAAGTTTCATTGATGCTTTATCAAACATTTCACGTTCATATGTATTACGGCACAATAAACGATAAATTTTTACCAATTTTTGTTGACCAATACGATGACAACGTGCCTGAGCTTGTAAATCATTTTGTGGATTCCAATCACTATCATAAATAATTACCGTATCAGCAGCTGTTAAATTAATACCCAAACCACCGGCTTTTGTACACAATAAGAAAACAAATCGATCTGAATCTGGTTTTGAATAACGATCAATTGCAGCTTGACGTAAATTACCACGAATACGACCATCAATACGTTCAAATGGATATTTTTTATAAATGAGATAATCTTCAAGTATATCCAAGCATCGTACCATTTGACTAAAAATTAATACACGATGACCATTGGCCTTTAATTTTGGCAGTAATTTATCAAGTAAAACCATTTTACCAGCTGATAAAATTAAATTTTTATAATATGCATCTGGATCATCACCATGCGCTTCATATTGAATTTGCTCTTCAGCACCATTTAATAAATATGGATGAATACAACATTTTCGCAATTCCATCATTGTGTTCATTAAATTTGGTAAATTTTGTGCGGTTGTTCCTTTTTTCAAAAATGAAAAATTTTGCTCCAAAATACCACGATAATATTTCTTTTGAATATTTGTCAATTCAACTTCAACAATGGTTTCAGTTTTTGGTGCCAATGATTTTTCAACATCATCTTTTAATCGACGTAACATCATTGGTTTTAAAAGTGCTTGCAATTTTTTAATTTCATCTTCAGTTTTTAATGAACCGAATTCATTTAAAAATGATTCATTGCATGCAAATTGTGATGGTTCTAAGAAATTTAACAATGAAAATAATTCATTTACATTATTTTGTAATGGTGTTCCGGATAATAATACACGATGTTCCAAATTCAATTGACGTAAACCTTCCAATAGTTTACAATTTCGATTTTTTAATCGATGCGCTTCATCAATCACACATACACGCCAATTAAAATTACGTAAATCAACATAATCCGATACAATGATTTCAAATGTTGTAATTAATACATTAAATTTATGTAAATCTTTGATTGTTTTTCCATTGTCATTTTTATAATAAAATTCATATTCGGCAATCATTTGTTTACTTGTTGCTGAACCATGATAAACAATAACATTCATATCAGTCCATCCTTCGAATTCTCGTTGCCAATTTGGTATTGTTGATAATGGTGCAATAACCAAATATGGACCACGAATTCCATATGAATAACATGAATGAACAAATGTTAAACTTTGAATCTGTAAAATTTTTAGCAAAAAGAAAAGAAAAAAAAAAAACGAAAATAATGAAATTTAAAAATGTGCTCAATTTTAAACGTATAAACTATAGTTAAGTACGAAACATTTTAACTCACGGTTTTTCCCAATCCCATCTCATCGGCAAGAATACAATTGTGGCTATTGTACCAAGAGAATTTCAACCAATTTAAACCTTCCAATTGATATGGACGCAATGTGTTGTTATTTTTATAAACAGGCGATTCGTCCAATTTTCGCCACATATCAGGCGATGGACGACGTTTTGGTTTCCATTTATCTTTTGGTGGCACTTTACTAAAACGTAGATATTCTTTAATTTTCTCCTCTTCAACATCATCTTCCAATTCCCATGTACAATCTTCGTATGGTAATGATTTCCATTTGACTAAGAAATTTTTTGTCTTTTTTCCTGTAGTTGGATCTTCATGTTCAGACATATCCAAAACACGATCGGTTTCAACGAAATCCGGATTAAATGGTTCATCTTCCAAGCTATCAAAAAGGCTCATTTGTTGAGATTGTTTCATTTGGAAACGGCGAATTTTTGCACTAACACGACGATCACCTTTCAATAATTCCTCTTCTGTACGCCATTCACAATGCAAATATGAGAAATTTCGATATTTTACATAATATTCATCGACTTCAATGAAAACTGGCTCTGGTTTCTTATCATCATCATCATCCTCAGATTTTACATCTGATTCATCATCTTTATTGGCAGCATTTGCAACAGTTTCATCAGTACTTTCGGTTTTAATTTCTTCTTTTTGCTCAGCAGCATCGGTTTCCATTGGTTCTTCAGTTTTTTCTGAAACTTCTTTTTCAACTTCTTCCAAAATCGGTTCATCATGTTCAGATTTGACAGCATCTTTACTTGGCTCATTTGTCGATTTTTCTTCTTCATCAACATCCATTTTTGTTTCTTCAGTTTGCTCTGTATCTGCTTTTGGTTCTGATTCTGGTATTGTTTCTGTGACTGGTGTTGTTTCAGCTTGTTGTTCAGTTTCCATTGCTTGGTCTTCGGATGGTTTTTCAGCTTCAATAGTTTCAGCTTGAACATTTTCAGCTTGGATATTTTCAGATTGAACACTTTCACTTTCAGATTCAACTTTAGCTTCGTCTTTTTCACCTTCAATTTTTTCAGCTTCAACATTTTCAGTTTCAACTTTATCAGTCTCAACGTTTTCAGATTCTTTTGTTTCTTCTTTTGTTTCTTCTTTTTCAGTTGTTTCAGTTGATTGATCATCAACATTTGCTTCATCGGTTTTCTCTTCACTGTCACCTTGTGGTTTTTCTTCTTGTTTTGTACCATCAGATTCTACAGTTTCATTTTCAGTTTTTACTTCTGTTTCATCCTTTACATTTGGCTTATCTTCACCTTCAACTTTTGATTCTTCAGATTCTTTCGTTTCATCCGCAGTTGAAGACTCTTCCGTTTTGATCTCTTCGACCGGTTTTGGTGGTGGTTCCGGTATCAATTCACGTTTACCTTTACGCCATGCCAAAACAAATTGAACAACCATTGAATCTTCTTCAGATGTATTAATATAAACGTAATTTGGTTTATTTGGCTCAATGATCGGTTCAGGTTTGACAATTGCTTCTTCGGTACTTGTGCCTTCTTTTGGATCTAGAAATAGGAAAAATGTGAAAAAAAAAAAAAAAAATTAGAATTTTCATGGAAATGGAATTGATTTTGAATTTTGGTTTTATTTTACTTTTGCAAAACTTTCAATTTACCTGTACTTTCATTATGTTCAACCGTTGATGCACCATCACCGGCATCAGTTGCTTCAGCAAGTTTTTCATTTGATTTTTTGTCTTTATTTTTAATCGGCGACATAATTTCAGAATCATCATCAGAAATGGCAAGCATAACATCATCAATATACTTTTTACGTTGTGTATTTCGTGCCGATCGACGTTTTGAACTATCAAATTCAGCATCGGGCGGTGGTGATGGTGGTGGTGTTGTTACTAAATCATCACCTTCACCATCAGATTCAACAATAACACGAGCACGACTACGTGCCGGTTTTTTACCACTTCGACTAACTGAACCACGTTTTCTACTTCGACTGCCACTTGATCGATTACCACCACTTGAACGCCGTTTACTTTTTGGCGTTGATATTTCAATATCAGTTTGTTCACTTTCTGCTTCACCTTCTTTTTTGGCGGCTTCTTCTTGTAAACTTTTTACTGAAATTTTTGAAACGGGAATATCATCAAAATCAGGCGCTTCATTATTCAATGATGTTTCTTTTGGTGCATTTTCATCACCAACTGTACCATCATCAATTGTTTGATTCAATTCACCAGTATTATCTGTTTGATCAGCGCTACGATCAACTTTGTCACGTTTACTTCTTGATTTTTTCTTTGGCTCGCTTGGATCTTTCTTTTTTCGTTCTTTCGGTTCTTTTGGTTCTTTTGGTTCTTTCGGTTCTTTCGGTTCTTTTGATTCTTTTCGCGATCGTGATTTACTTTTTTTCGGTTTTTTACCATCAATCGTTGTCGATGTATCCAATACATTAGTGCCATCTTGTGAACCTTCTTCATGTGCATCAGTCATTTCATTTATAATATCATCAGCAGCTAAACCAGCACCCTGTGTAACACAATCTTCTGAAACGGGTAATTGATCGGTTGATTTTATTGTTGAATTTATATCAACTGAATCAACATTTGCATCGCCTGGTGATTGTTGTTTATCTGATTTCTTTTGCCGTGGTTTACGTGGTTTACTTGAACCGCCACGGCTTCGACCACGTCCAGTTGTACTTGATACTTGTGGACTTTCAATCATTGGTGCGGTCATCATTGGATTTAATAAAACACATTGTGGTCCGCCCATGCATTGTTCATTTGTTTCATGTTGTTGCAATAATTTTAATCGATCATCAAGTCGTTTGATTTTCTCATGAATTTCCGCTGTTGGTGGTATACAATACAATTCGGATAATTGTTGTTGTAACATTTGCTTTTCTGTATGATGACTCATTGGTGGTGGATATGCATGTTGCATTATACCTGGATGTTGTTGTGGAACATAACCAGCATTTGGATTTTGCATTTGATTTGGATCACACAAAACGGTTGTTTGTCCATTGCCCGGTGGCAATGAATATTGTGAATGATTTGATGATTGATCAAATTGCATTGATTGTGATTGTGAATCTTGACCAATAACACTTTCCATTGGTAAACTTGTATTTGAATTATTTGAAAATGCAGCCAATGGATCAATGATTTGTGGTGTTGGTTTTTCAGCATCGGGCGCTTGTTGTAATGCATTATCATTTTGTGACATTGTTTCAGTTAAACCATTATTTGTCAATTCACCTTGCACTGAATCATTGCTCATCGATTGTTTACTTGTTTCAAAATTTGCCGTAATTGCCTCTTGACTACGGCTATCATCGGATTTTGGTAGTACAACATCATCTAAACGATTCACCGATTGATCATTTGACATATCCGTTTCCATTGCTTTAATTGGATCATTCATAACATTCAACAATGGTGTATCAAATGCATCGGTAATTCGGGGTAAATGTTGTGGCTCATTTTGATCTTGAACTGGATCCTTTTGTTCAGGTTCTGGCAAAATTGGCATTTGTTGTTGATGCTGCGGTTGCTGTTGTTGTTGATGTTGTGGTTGCTGTTGTTGTTGATGCTGTGGTTGCTGCTGTTGTTGCTGTTGCTGTTGTTGCTGCTGCTGCTGCTGTTGTTGTTGTTGCTGCTGCTGCTGCTGTTGTTGTTGTTGTTGCTGTTGTTGTTGTTGTTGCTGATGTTGTTGCTGTTGCAGCTGTTGAGATGATTGCATACTCAATTGCGAAGCAGCACTTGAATTATCGCTCATTGCATTCGATAATGGCATTGATTTGTCCAACATTGGTGTATGCGTATCAGTCGTTTGCATTGAATCAACACTGGATTGCAGGTGTGACAGAACTGGTGTAACAATCACTGGCGGAATTGGGTCAACAACACTCGCAAATGGATCGAGTAAATTTGAGCTTGCACTTATCACGGAAGACGTGGAATTGTTCATACTTGGCAAACTAAATTGAGAAAAAAAAATGGAGAAATTTTTTTTTTGTAGAAAATTTTTAGAAAAAAAAAATTGAAAAAAAAAAATGAAATTCTCTTGATGTTCATATATGTGAACTTTTCAGTTCTGACATAATTGCAGTCATAAATCGAATGAAAATCAAGAATTGTATAAAAAAAAAAAAATGAACATTTTTGATTTCTATCATTCAATTGAATGTAATAACATTGAAATTACCTTTGCGTGCTGTTCATTGGATCGATGCTAGTTGCTATAATTGGTGGTTGCATATGCATATGATCCATTTGTGTTAAACTATTATCAGTTTGTCCCATGCCGGCCATCATTCGACTTTGCGGCGTTGTAATTTGTTGTGATTGTGCCCGATTTGATGCCAATGCGCTCATTTCATTAATTTGCGAAACATTTGGCATTTGCTGTTGTGGCATCATATTCATTTGAGCAGTTTGTTGATGATTTAAATTGCTCATTGCATTTCGATTCATTGATGGCCATTGTTGATGATGTTGTGGCGATGTTGATATTGTTGTCATTGGTGACAACGGATTTGTGGCCGCATTATGTTGCATTTGTTGTGCCGTTTGACGGTATGATGAAGCATAATCCATGCTTGTTGTTTGCATAACCGGTCCGGATGCAACCGATGGTGGCATCACCATTTGCTCGAGCGCTTGTAATGTTGATACAGAGCCAGTTTGTTGTGTTGCCGCTGCATTTTTCGATGCTTGCTGTTGCAATTGTCGTGGCTGTGGACTTGGCCCACTGCCTGGCAAATGACCATGCGGTGATAATGGATTATTTGATACATTTTGCGGTTGCATTGGTTTTGCCGGTGACATAACATTCGATCGTGGTGATATTTGCGGATGTGGCGATATCTGATGAGATCTCGGCGACATTTGTGGCGATACTTGCGGGAATGGCGCTCGATATTGTGAATTTGATGGTACTAAAAGAAAAGAGGAAAAAAAAAAGAAAAAAATTCGTTTATTTCGTTTTATCTCAATGAGGATATTTGATGCAACGAAATGAAATAAAAAAAAAAAACGCAAATGCATTCTAAAACTTGTGTTAACAAGAAGCACTGTGTCAGCAAGCAATGTGTTTGCATCAAAAGCAATATCATTTTTGGCAAATGTTCAAACGAAAATGTTCTTAGACTTTGTGAATTAAATAAACAACATTTCGAGATGACAAATAACCAAGAAAAGCATCATTTTAGTTTTCTACACAATTTGATTTCGCAAAGAGAGACAGGCGATAGCAATTTACTTTACGGATTGCCATTTTCATTTTGTTTGTTTTCGTTAAAAAAAAAAAAAAAAAAAAAAAAAACAAAAACTTTCTCAAAGATTGATTATACGACAAGTTTCTGTTCGGAAAACTTACTTTGACTACTTGCTGCCTGTGGTTGTTTATATGATGGTTGTGTTGGGGCAGTTTGTTGTGTATGCTGTTGTGGAACACCATATGGATGAGGATGAGGCATTTGCATTGCGCCAGTATTACCAACTACTACATTATGTTGACTATCTTTAACGGTTGGTTTAACCGTTTCTTTTGGTGTTGTATGATGACCCATTGCAACATCATCAAAAAACATACCCGAATAACCCGGATGCGCACTTTGTTGCGGTTGTGTGGGCGCTTGTTGCTGTTGCATTGGTGTCAAACTTTGTTGATTTGTTGGCTGATTTGCTTGAGGCATCGGCACGTGCACCTGTGTCTGCAATTAAAATCATAAAATTTATTAAATTTTCTTTTTAGCCCATTTTCTTAATTTTTAATGAATTTTTCACAATGTTATTGATTTAATATTTCAGTAATAGTTATAATTAAATAACAAATCAAAACTATCAAAATGAAAAAGAAAACTATTATGAAAAAAAAAAAAAAAATATGAAAACTTATATCTAGAAATAAGAAAATATTGTGACAGATTACTTTAAGCCGGTTTGAGTAGTGAGTACTCACTTGTTGTTGCTGTTGCTGCGTAGGCATTGATGATATGTGACTTGGATTCAAGTGATTCTGTTGGCTTGGAATTTGTCCTTGTGGCTGCTGAAAAGTATAAATTGAAATTTAAAATAAAATTAATGTTTGCCAAAATTTCATTCAAAGAAATTAATGGGATTAAATCATGATTTGAAACAAAAGAGCGAACAATTTTTTTTTTTTTTTTTTTTTTTTTGAATGGAATCGATAGAAATGAATTGTTAATGCAATGTTTATGAAAGAAATTCATTTGATTTGGAATTTGAAAATTGATGTTAATGATGTGAGAATTTTGTTGTAAAATTTATGAATGATTTTAATTATCACATTGACGATTGAATGCGTCAAAATCGCGTCGATATAAATAAATTAATTAGAAAATATAGTGGCAATTTTTACCTGATAGTGTTGATAGGCAGCCGTTTGGTCCATTTGTGTATGACCATAACCAACATGTTGCGCTGATCGTGTTGTTTGATGTGGTATTGCTGTAGTTGGACCATAGTTTGCATATCCTTGTGTATTTTGTGTTGCTTGCGGGGGATTTGAATACATTGGATGCGCACTTTGTCCATAATGTTGTTGAGGTACACGCTGTTGCGCCTGTTGATTTGGATAGGTTTGCTGTTGAATCATGCCACTCATCATACCTTGTTGTGATGGATATTGCATTTTTTGTGGATCCTGTTGGTATGACATATGTTGTCGATATGCAGCTGGTGTTTGGGCCTGCGTTTGTCTCGGCGGTTGCGTTACATTTGCATGACTATGACTATAACCAGGATAGGGTGAGGGTTGTGTATTATTCCAAGCATTTAAGTCACCCATACCACCCATGACATGCTGTTCGGCCATACCGTACATGCCATCGGTAGGAGTTTGGTATGCAGGATATTGTGCTTGTTGCTGAGGTGGCTGTGCCTGTTGTTGCATCGGATGGGGGCTCCGATGTCTGGCATATGAACCATAGCCATATCTAATGGATAACATTTTTCAATAAATTTAACAATTTCAAAATATAATTTTATTATTTAATAATTTCAATCAAAATTGAACACATTTTAATTCAGAAATTTTTCATTGAAAAATTGATTGAAAGAATACAAATTGATTTCAATGTAAAATAGAAATTCAGTAAAAATTCTATAACTTCAACTTACCCTTGATGGTTTCCGTGATACATATTCTGAGCATTTCCATCCATTTAGCTAAAAGTCGGTACAAATAAATATGTTTGTTTCCTTTATCGTTTTTACTAACGTAAAGTGTGTCTGTTTGCAAATGAAAAATAAAAAAAAAAACAATGAGAACAGAGATAGAAAAATAAAACTAAAATATATTAATCGATAATGGTTTTTCGTGTTTTAAAATGATTTCGATGAAATGTTTTGTCATAGTTACACGTACCTGCCACAATAAATAATTTAATTTAATTTCCATTAAACTCTAATTCGACCTTAGCGCTTTGTAATGTGACGCATGCTTTTAATGCACTTTTTTTTTGCTCTCTCTCTCTTTCTCGTTCACTCAAATTAATTTTTCAATTCGCTTAATTTTCGTAATTTTGCCTTGCAATTGCTATTTGTGTGTTCTATATATGTGTGATTGTTAGAAAAAAATGAAGCAATAATTTGTAGCTGCTTAACTAACTATTCTAAAACATGCGAATTGTTTTTTGCTCTTTCTCTCTCTCTCTCTCTCTCTCTATCTCTTTTCGTTTGTTGTTTCGCAAACACTTTCGTACGTCTAATTCGATCAAATGAGTTGTGACGCGCTAGTTGGTCGTTCGTTTCATTTAGATCTGAAACCGATTTAGAACCAATTCGTTCAAATTTTTTTGTTTTTACTTCTTTTCAATCTCTTTTCTCAGTTAGTTTGCTACATGTGTTTGTGAATTTTTGTTGGTCATTCAATGAGATACAGCGACATCAAATTCATATTTGTCACTGCTGGCGTCTAATTACTGTTCTAAAATCACAATTTCGTTGAATTTAATTGTTGCCATATTACAGATCTTCATGCTGATTCATCTATTTGTAGAAATGAAAAGAAAAGACAAACAAAAAATTAATCAATGTTTTTTAGTACATTTTTGTCTATCATTTTTGTTAAAATTAAATGGAAAATTGGGGAAAATTTATGAAATATCAGAGGTAAAAATGTCATACAGAAATGTTCCGAAGAAAAAAAATGGAAAAACAAATACGCTTTTTGATATCAAATTTATAAGCTACACGTATTCGGAACAACTGGTTGAAAGAAAACACTTATTTGCCACATGTTTTATTATTTTCAATTTAAACCAGTCATATTATATTGATTTGGGTTTGAGCTATAATTCATATTGAAAAACAAAATGTTTCACTTCTAAGCTTTGAAATTGTTAAACAGTTGACAAAAGTCGATTAATTTGAATACGTATGTGATGAATTTTCAGTAGCGCTGAAGGGGAAAAGCTCTACGCTTATGAATTTTAAATTTTAACATAAAACGTATAGCCATGCCCCTTAAGAACTCTGCACAACACTTTTGCCATTCTGATTTTTTTTTATTCTAAATTTACAAACACAGTTTTTCTTACATTTTTTGCTTTTTTTTTTGCTCTGAGTTCTTAATAATTTCGTCCAAATTCTGATATTTTTTTTCGTTGGCGTATTCGATTTTATTACTCTTTTCTTTTGGATTTTTCGAAGATTCGTTTTTTTCCTTCTCTTTTTCGGTTTTAAATTATTTTATTTTCAATTTGATTTCATTTTTTTATCTTTTAAATTATCTTTGAACTTATTTTTATTCTCAAGAATTTTGAAGAATGAATGATGTCAAAATCCCTATCAAAAATGTCTGGTAATAGTAATAATAATACGTCTAACCTTCACAAATTCTAAAACAATTTTAAACATTTGGTAATACAGTTGTCGATATTTATTGCTTTAATTTAAATAATGTTACAAATTATAATTTTGTAAAAATATTATATGAAGGGTGGGAGGAAAGAGGAAGAAAAAAATTTAAAAAAAAAACCCCCCAAAAAATGTTCATCTTTTGTATGAAGCACAATATTAAAATTTTTGGCATTTATATTCATATATTCTAATTTAATAATAATTCCAACGCCGAATAAAATCGATGTCGCAATTGACAATGGATATTTTCACATCGAGAAAAAAAAAAAAATTTAATGAAAAAATAAATAGCAAAATATTTTTACTTCAGCATTTTTCATATAAATGGTTTTTTTTTTTGTATTTTATAATAAATGTCGAAAAATGTGACAAAGAAGACAAAAACAAAAACATATTTATATGAAAAATAATTATTTTAAATACAATTGGAAATTGGTATATGTCTTTATAGCTGAGTTCAGTTAAAAAAAAAAAAAAAAAAAAAAAACTGTGAATTTGATCAAGACGAAAAAATATTCAAAACTATTTGAATGTAACAATAGAAGGAAATTGCGAAAAACCGCAACAAATTCTTCAGCGGAGAGATCGGTACATGTGTACTTATTTGGTTGAAAACAACAAATTTTGAATTCGAACATCGGGCAATAAAAATTGAATCGTAGAGGGAAATATGAGCAAAAGAAGAAGAAGAAGAAGAAGAAGCAGCACAGCTCAGTGATATATGTACATGCTGAATGCATTCATGTCAATTGTCTTCGTGTGAACAAAAACGATGAATAAGAATACATTCAAACCGACATATTTACTTTTACATGTGATGCAAACAGTTTGCTTAATGCGAACAATTTGCTTTTTGCCTTTGGATTATCGATTATTTTGTTTCATTTTTCTTTTTGGAAGCAGATATCATACCATTACAAAAATATTTGAATACTATTCATTGTAGACATTTTTAGTTATTAGAACATTTTCTTCATATTATCGTCGTTTTATTGGACTAAAGTAATTTTTCGGTACAAAGAAAAAAAAAAAAAAAATAATGAAATCGAAAAAAAAAAGAAAAAAATAAACTCAAATTACAAGCATTTTTGGCGTCAGCGAATTGACTAAATGAAATATGAAGTGGATAAATGAGAAGCATAAGAACAAGAAGGAGAAACAGATAAAAAAAAAAGAAGAAGAAGAAAAAGAAGCATAAGTATTGTATCGTCTGATGTTCGATTTGCTTCACGCATACAAAGACAACGAAACAAAATCGGAACATTTTTAGGAGTTCACGTTAAAACCGAAAAATATACAAATATCAAAGCGACAAATATATCAACGTCGTTCATAAAAAAGGATAAAGATGAACGAATGAAGAGAGGGCATAAGACAAGAAGCGAATAAGCAACAACAACAACAACAACAAAGCACAATCCATGCAATGAAAATGTCAGGCAAACAAAGTCGCTTTTCGACGTGTGTATCACACAGTTCGGCGTTACGAGCAATGTCTCGTTGCTGTGTGAAATTTGAATTTTTCCTCCCTCTTTTTTTTTTATCCGACTCATTTCGACTTTCGGCTAGGTAGCTGGTTTCCGTGTGAGCATCGAATCGGGATTTCAATCGTTCGCAAACGTATTGCAAACGTATAAGTGAAACTGAGTTTGTTGTTGTTGTTGTTAAAGTCATTCTTTGTTCGTTCTTTTTTTTTTCCTCTTCTTTACGGTTCTTGTGTGTGAGAAGTTCGTACATATAATTTCCATGGATTCACCTTGCACACATCATTTTTCTCCCCGCATGACAAATAAGAAACAAGTACTGTAAAATACAACGGACTGCATGGATAGATGGATAGTTGGATGGATGGATGGTTGGTCGGTTAGTTGTTTGACTGCTGTATGTCGTGTTGCTGTTTGCTGTTTGCCGTTTCGATTTTGGCATAACTTCTCCACATAACGAATGCGAACTGCAAATGATACATGTGCATGGAGAAATATCAACTACAACAACAATATTAACAAACAGCAACAGTGGCAACATTGGCGGCAGAAGCACCACCACCATCAACAACAACAATACCATATTCGATTTATATCGCCATTTTCATTTTGATATGTGTAATACACACAATGTACTGTCTACGCACGCTATGTTCAATATTAGTATTTCGTCAAAGAGACAAAGTACAAAATGTGCTCAGTCGATTGAGAGTGAGCGCAAAACATCAAAATTACTAAATGTGAATTATTCAACCATTGGCGCACGACGAACTTTCAACGGTACGGGAGAAACGAAAAAAAAAAAAAAAATGATTGGATAAGTGTATGAATGAATACGAAAATAACAACAACAACAACAACAACAACATTGACGATTCGGAAAAAAAGGGCGACAGTTTTAGAGACGAAATGAAATGGAAATCTTTTCCAATTAATTTTGACGTTGGCATTTTGCTTATTGATTTTGTTGTCTGTTTCGAGGTTTCAAAATTTTTTTTGTACATGAACGACAAACGAATAAAATGTTCAAAATTTTTTCTAAAAATTTTTATTCATTTATTGTATTGAACAGTGAAAAACAAAATGCTTGTGAATTGAGTCGTTGCCACAAATCGAAAAACCATTTTGCTGAGCATTTAATCGCGCTGAGTTGGTTTATTTTAATAATAGAATTTCAAGTGAAACAGGACAAATAAGCAAACATAGAAGAAAAAAAAGACGAAATAACTGAATACTATCGCGCGCGCATAATCAATCGACATTCATATGAATCATCATGAAATAAAACGATAAATACTTAGTCGAATGGAATGAGATACACGATACAGAAATTAAACAAATTGTATTAATAAAAATTGTGCTGTTGGTTGCACTTTTTTTTTTTTTTTTTTTTGTTTTTTATAAACCAATCAAACATCAACCGGATCACATACAAAATGGTTTCGGCCTTTGAAACAAACTAATACCTTACAATTTTAACGAATTTTACATTTGCTGATTATTGTGTTGTTGATTTTATTTCTTGCACACTCTTCGTAAATTTCCACACACCAATTCGGTGTGTATGATCGTCATTGTTGTTGCTTTTTTTTTTTCTTTTTTTTTTTTTTTCTTTTTGCTTTTCTCTACTCATTGAGTATCTTTTTGTATGCTCGCATTTACGATAATTCTATACATTTTAATACGTATTGCATGTAATTTGTGTTTTTTTTTTCCTTTTTCGTCTTGTTCGTTTTTATTTCATTTACGAATGTTTCGATAAAAAAAAACTTTTTTTTTTGCATATTATGAAAGAGAGAGCGTAAAAGAGAAAGACAGACAAATTGAAAGAGACAAAGAGCGTAATCAAGAGAGCGCATTTCAATGTTCGCAAATAGATCTCGTTATATTTCTCTTAAGTGTCTCTTTTTTTTTTCGTTCCTCACTACTTATTGCCGACGCTGTACCGAAGAAGAAAAAATGAAGAAGTGGTCGCCATTGATGGAAAGCACAATGTTAACAATGGAAAAAACAGAGACAACACATAGAAATCTACAAACCAAATAAAATAATAAAAATAATTGTAGCAACGTTCTGTATTTCAAATGCCGTTTTAAGTATGTGTATATATTTATGTTATGCTGTGGAAACAGCGGTGCGACCGCTATTGCTACTACTTTGAATAATGTGTATATGCGTTCGTCACACACACACATATATATATATATATATATATATATATGTGTGTGTGTGTGTGTGTGTGTGTGTTTTTTGTGTGTGTGTGTGTGTGTGTGTGTGTGTGTGTGTAAACGCGCATGTGTTTGTATTTTTGGGAGAATGCAAGTGAGAATATAATTATGGAAGGGAATAAAGCTGGCAATACACAAAAATCGAAACGAACCGAACAGAACAGAACAGCACAAATACATACAATTTACAAACACAAGAGTGATACCGATACGTGTAATGTGCGATCAACGTTTTGTCTACAGTCTTCTAGCGCGTCTCTTTCACTCTCTTTCATTTTGTGCGATTGTAAGTGTACGGCATTTATGTGTGTTTTCATACACAAATCTTCATTTTTTTGCTACTTTCTTCTTCTTCTTTTTTTTTCTTTTTCCTCCTCCTCTTCTTCTTATTTTTCATTTTACTTCATTTATTTCATTTCGGATTTTTTTTTCTGCTGCTTTTTTTTTCCCTGTCGTTTGAATCTTCGTTTCTTTTTGTGTGTATTTGATGACAACGACATTTGTGATACGATGAACAGGGTATGCATACCGAACGCAAACGGATTAACCGATGCCAATGTGTATACTTATATGCTATATGCTCTATACTATATGTACCCAAGTACCTACAATAATGTTCAAAATTCAAAGAAATAAAACACACAAAATACATATCAGCATTTAAACAAGAGAAATCATAATCTAATGAATATATGTATATATATAAAATACATACATCTCTGTCGATAGAAAAAACCTTAAATATTTGAATGTTGAATAAACAATCGAGCATTAAGGATAACTCTTCAATATACATTTCTCGGAATTTTAGTTCGTCAAAAAGTGTAATTAAACAAATTTTGAGAAAATGAAGAAGAAGAAGAAGAAGAAAAAAGAAGAAGAAGAAGAAGAAGAAGAAGAAGATGGAAGATGAAGAAGAAGAAGAAGAAGAAGATGAAGATGAAGAAGAAGAAGAAAAAGTGCAGAAAAAACAAATATTGTAGAGAAAAAGAAGAAAGAATATTGATGAGATTAATGACGGCAAACGGAGAGAATGAGCAGAATAGGTGCGCAGATCTTGTCGCTTTTGTGATGTGTGTCTATGTGTCCGATTTCCATTTCGGAACCGAATCATTTTTTTTTTTCTTTACATCTATGTCGCTCTCTTTCCATCTCATATTTTACCTTTGTTTAACATCTTGCTCATCGGTATATCTTTTACATATTTATCTGTCATATAGTCGAGAGAGAAAAAAAAAATATAGTTACTACAAAGTTGGCGCATTTTTCATTTCTCCATATATTCAGAAATGAAGCGGGTACTTTTCCATTGAACAAAGTATTTTACTCATTAAAATTGGTTCGTTGACAAAATTTACTTTGTTTCTTGCGATTTTTGTTCACAGATTTATTGTTTTCTTTTTTTTTTTTTTTTTTTCTTTTTCGAAAAAATGGTTTTCTCTATTCGATTCATGTGTATATATTTTTTCTACTCTCAATGGACTTCATTAAATGCTCTTGTTTTGACTTAATAGAAATATTTTCATTAATCAAGTGCATTGGAAATCGCTTAGCAAAAAGAATATTAAACAAAGAAAAAAAAAATGGTAATAAATTGCAAACGCAAAGAATGGAAGTAAAAAGTCTACATTTAAATAAAACGCATGAAAAAAGAGAGAAGGAATTAAAGCAGACTTAAAGAAAAAAAAACATGGGATTTTGGAGACTTTTACGTTGCGATTGATTTCCATAAACGCAGTAAAACCAAAAGATTATATGTTTGCTTTTTATGTTTTCGTTTTGAATGTATTGTTTATGAAACATGAAGACAGCAACGAATGGAGGAAAAAAGAAGCAGCCAACGAGTGTATCTGTTTCATGTATACATCAGAGTGACAAGATATAGAGGGCCAATTACCCGACATGTTTCTTCAAATGTTTCTTCTTCTTTTTCTAATTCCATTTTATACTGTTCACATCATGATCATCATCATTGTTGTCGTCGTCGTCGTATTCGTTGTCGTCTTGTGAATGGTCTAAATGCTCAATTTCAATTGTAATCTTTTTGCAAATATATTTTATTTTATTTCATTTGTCTTGAGACACAGAAAGAAGACGAACATAACAATAACAACAACAGCAATAGCAACAAAAAATCATCATCATGTATCTCTATGTACAAAAATACATCAATTTATAATGTATACATATCAATAAAATGATGGAAATAGGAACAAGAGAAGTGACTAAAAGTAAAAAGAAATAGAATTGACTGTGAACAGTGTGGAGAGATGTAAAGCGAATAAACGTATGAACAAGAGTAAGAAAGAGAGAGAGAGAGAGAGATAGAAAGAAGAGAAAAAAAAAATGTGTAAGCAAACATTCAAAGTGTAAAACAAAAACCGGATCATACAGTTGAGCATACAAACATCGACATCATGTTCGTACATATATGGTTAAACACACGTTTTATGTGCACTCTGAGAAACACAATGCTGTATTGTCGGTATAGTCGAGTGTATTTAGCTGTGTCTGATGTCCGCCCGCGTGAAAGAGACACAGCACCACGTTCAAATTGCTTCAAAAGCAACGAAAACAACAACAACAACAACAACAAGAAAATGAACTGTGCACACTTTAAATACTCGCAATATATGTAATTGCTGGCCAATGTTATTGTTGTTGCTTAATGACTGGATGTTGTGTGTACTTCTTTCACTGGTTTTTTTTTTTTTTCTTCTGCTATGGCACAAAACAGTCGTACACATACCGACAGACATACCAAAAGACAGATAAAGACAGAAAAACACAACAGCAATATACGAAAAGTCTGAATCTGCCACGATGAAGATGACGAAAAAAGAAAACCAGAATAAAAAAGGTATATATAACATCTATTCGAAAAATCACACACAACATTTGGCCATTTTTATGAGTTCATTTCTTTACTCTTATTTCGGAGCGGCTGCTGTTGCTGTTGCGGCTGCTACTATTGTTATTTTTGTTGTTGTTATTTGTATCACGTTTCACGCTCAAGTTACAACAAATTCGAAATTCGCAACACACAACACCAAAATGTTTAACAAATATTTCAATTTTGTTGAACTATTTGCGGTTTCGATTAACGTGAAATTCATGATATATTTGAATTGAATTGGCAATTCAAAAATAAGTTTTTTTTTTTTTCCATTCATTCCGTCTGATTTTCTAATCGAACACTGCTATTTCATTCAAACACTATTCACAAAAACACACAATTCACAAAAAAACATACATTACCACACGGTCAGCCAAAATGTTCGGCTCGTGTGAAATGCCACTGACCGATAATATTTGCGAACAAAAAAACATATATATATATACATATAGAATTATAAATATATACGGAAGATGATGTTGGAAAAACTAAACATAACACAGAAAACCACATTTAATATTTCGATATCCCCAAAATTGAGGTAATTTCAAAAAATGCTATGGCAAATGTTTCGATCGGTTTTTAGCTGGATAATTTAATTACCTCATTGCAATTATACTGTTACAATTGAAACAGATGAAATCTGAGAGAAAAAGAAGACTATCACTGTGAATCTTTGACACAGTCATAACACATACAATCATAGCCGTTGGAGTGACAGAGAGCAAAAGTGAGGGGGAATGAATGTGCGAAAGAGTGAAAAAATAATTAAGTGAGAGGGAGATATAAATAGAAAATGAGGCAGAGAGTGAACGAGCATGGAATAGTGGTAAAAAGAGAGGGAAAGAGAAAGAGAGAGTCAGATAGTGAGAGAAAGAGTGTGAGAGAGAGAGAGAGAGTGAGAGAGAGAGAGAGAGAGTGAGAGAGAGAGAGAGAGAGTGAGAGAGAGAGAGAGAGAGTGAGAGACAGAGAGTGAGAGAGAGAGAGAGAAAGAAAGAAAGAGAGAGAAAGAGAGAGAGAGAGAGCGAGTGAGAGACAGAGAGTGAGAGAGAGAGAGAGAGAGAGAGAGAGAGAAAGAGAGAGAGAGAGAAAAAGAAAAACAGAAATATTGAGGAAGCGAACAAGAGCCATTATGGTAAAAAAATGTCAATACAAACAAAAAGCATCGCATCGATTTGTCGATTAAATGCAATAATAATTTCATATAGCGTCACATCATGACATTAAGCAAATTAATGATGAACATTAGCTAGCGAATGTAAAGCTGTAGATCGAACAAAAAAAAAGAAAAAAAAAAATTTATTTCGTATGTGTGAAATATAAAAATCTGCTAGCAACGAAAAATAATGTAACAAATCGATTTTAGGGGGCAATAACGCAATCGCTCTGTGTATCAATGCTGTATGTAATTGTATTCTTCTTTTTCATTTTTATTCTCTCTCTCTCTCTTATTTCCAAACTATGTGCCTTTTTATATCTGTTAATGTTAATGCTCGAAAAAAATACGAAATGGGACGGATTGGCCAGATAGACTGCACACGGGGCCAGCATACACATAACACACAAAAGCATACTAAACTGAGTACACACAAACCGAAACCGTTGTTATATATATTTTTCGCACAATTACATGTTTATATGAGATAGCGACAGTACATCGAAAAATGAGAGAAAATACAGTACTAATTTAATAAAAATCGAAACAACGCTCGCGCTACCGTCGGCGTCGAGGTAAAACAAACAATTTTCATCGTTGTTGTTTTTTTTTTTCTCTGCTCTCTTTTATACAATTCGATTGGTCGGTTTGTCTGCTCGCCTCATTCATGTCTACGCCATTGTATTCATTTTAGCAATTAACGATATTCAATCGTTCATAATTTTTTTTTTTTTTTTCAACTCGCATTTGCTGTTGTTGTTTAATTTTCATGTGTGTGAATCAACATTTTTTTTTTTTCTTTTTCAATTGCATAAATCGTATTTATTTTTGATCGTAATATCATTTGGCATTGCATTGATTTTACATTTATTAACATTGCATTGCTGTATTTTCAACATATAAATGGCCCTAACTGTGGGCATTTTTCACTTATATGCAATAAAAAAAAAAAATCATCTATCGACATGCACAAACACATACACATATAACAACATTTTCACTCATAGCGCGAAACAAAAATAAAACACATTTTTCGCTTCGAATCAAATGAAACAACGGAACCGAAAAAAGCAGAAAAAAAAAAGAAAAAAAAAAAAACAAAAACAAACATGAATAGAATCAACGACGAAATCAAATGAAATACAGAAACAAATTCAATAGCAAATTATTTTGTATGGACTAGCGAAATCGATTCATATTCAATATTTGCATTTTCTCCAATTCAATTTAACTTTTTCATTCAAATAGAAAATGTATTCGAATATTTGTGACTTCGACAAATGATCACGAATCCATTTTTTTTTTCTTTTTGTCATCGTCGAGTGTTTTTTTTTTTTGTTTGTTTTCTCCCATTTTTTTTTTTAATTTTTAATTTGTGATTGTAACTGTACACACATTCGGTGGATTTTTTTTCTTCTCTATATTGTGTATTCGATGGATATTCGTAGATATATTTTCATCTCATTTAAGTCACATTAATTTACTTTTTCCATTGTTTCACATTAATTAATGTGATTAACAAATGGTGTTTGTTATTTGTTTTTTTATTCGCTGAATTTTTTGTTTATTTTACATGCTGCATTTTGTCTCTGTCTCATAATCAACAGTATGAAATGAACGAAAAAAAAAAAAAAAATTTCTCCTCATAAACATGTCTCTTAAATAACATGAATAATAACAATTATGAAACGAAAAAAAAAAAAAAAAAATGTTGTTGAAAACTTACAAGCAAGCAAAATGGATATTATCAGATTTATTTCGTTGATTTATCAATTTATAAAAAAATTTCTTTTTTTTCTCTTTATTCAACACAAACATTTCATTATATTCATCATATATCAATTTGTAATTTCAACACAAAATCATTAGCATTATATCACTCGACTATGAATTTCTGACGAATTGATAATTTATTTGCACTCTTAAAATAGTAAATTCAATTTTGTATGGTTTCAATTAGCTATCATTGATCGAAACGTTTGAAAGAAAAAAAAAAATTTTGAAATATTAAAACACACAATGAAATTAAATTGAGAAAGAAGAACGAACAGCAAATAACAACATGAAGAAGAAGAAGAAGAAGAAGAAGAAAAAAAATTATTGAATAATTGAATTCACAGCACTCAATTGAATGTAAAGAGAGACATAATACGAATTCGCAAACAACTCTTTAAAACCCGCCCGACATACTGAAACATCGCGGCCTGTACTTCTCAATTTCACAAAACGTAGACGAAAAATTCTCTCTTCTTCTTACTTTTTATTTTTATTTTTTTTTTTTTTTCATTTGTTATTCACAGCGCTGCCACTCTGCTGCTGCTGCTTTTTTTTCGTACTATTTTCGCGTCTTTTGATTGAACTTTACTAATTTTTGTCTACACATATTTTATTACAATACACAATGATTTTCAAGTGAGCGACTTACTCTCGGGGACAGGCAAACAGAGCGCTCTGTGCTTCGTAATTTCAATACTGTGGGAGCGACAGAGATCATCTATAAGCGGCAGCGTATTGAAACAATATTTTCTTCTCTTTCGCTGATTTATTTTTTTTTTTTTTTCGCTCGAACAAAATACACAAAAACAGTGAGAGAAGAGAGCGTTCTCTATCTCTCTTTCAATTATTTCAGTTATACAATTTCAATTTACATTATTTTGTTTATTTAAATTCACCGTGTTTTTGTTTCATTTTTGTTTTTTTTTTTTTTTTTTGTTTTTCTTCAAGAACTTCCTTTTCTCATTTTTAAACTTTTGTCACAATAAAAATGTTTAGTGTTTCTTCACATTCGAACGTTCGATTTGAAATGATACGACAAACGACGGCAAATCGACACTCATACTAATTTAAAAATTGGTTGTGCGCGCGAAAGAGACACATAAATATTATACACACACATACGCACACATCACGCAAGCAATCATACAAACATACAGACATACAGTCGTACAATTTTCATATACAGATGCATTTTGAATGTGCCAAACAAACTGGAGAGAATAGACAAGAAAGACAGAATTGAAAGAATGACAGAAAAGAGATGAAGGAAAAAGTACAGAGCTCACAAATACATATGAAATTAAGTAAACACCAATACATGGTGCCGTGTGAGATACATGCATATCCGTTTGAAAAATATGGGGTATGCCATGTTTCTAGATGTGCTCGTCTCTCTCTCTTTCCTGTGTGTGTGCGTGTGTGTGGTTTTTTTGTTCATTCGGTTTTAACAGCGTATAATTGTGTGTCGGTCGGATACATACGATGATGATTGACTTCTTCTTTTTCTCTCAGTAATTTTTTTTTTTTTCAAACATTTCGGTGCTCGCAAACACTCACACGAAAAGAATGAGAGATCTAAAATCGCATTCGAAAGGCGCACGCGATTCGAAAAGTAGTTGAAAGCAGCAACAGCAGCAGCAACAACAACAACAACAACAACAACAACAATGGATCTCTGTGTACAGAAGAGACACACCACTAGGTGTATGTGCTTATGATTGTATGTATTACGTATGCGCTGCTGCTGTTGTTTTGACTATACACATTTGTATGTACTTTTGCCCATAAATTTGTATGCTTCGATGCTACATGAAAAGCGGCCAAGATTATTGTAAAGTAGGTTCGATAATATTATTTCTTCTTTTTTTTTCTCTCTCTCTTCTCCCATCTCGTTGGCTCTCTTCTTTTCTCCCGTTTGTATCATAATTTTTTTTTTTGTCTGTTTTTGCCTGCCATTCCGAAAGAACGTACGCTTAAAGAAGTGTTGGAGTTTCACGCTTTCATTCTTTTCGGTACGTTTGTATGCTTTTCTTCCCACTTTTTCGCAATTTAGATGCTTTTTTCATTTAGCTTCTCATTCGCTCAATGTTTATTGCCAAACATTTAGATGGATATGGATTTGCATTACTTTACCTACGGTAAGAATGGGATCTGTTTTCATGCAGAGAATGTATGTGTGTATGAGTGTATGTATGTAAAAGATATAGAGAGCGCGCACGATACATCTATCAATGTATGCGATGAGATGAGGTATGTATATTGTAGTATACGAATATATATAAATTGAAAATGTAAAACAACAATTTTACCCATCGGAATATGTTTGGGCCCCGAACATTATTTGATACGATGGCGTTTATGATCGAATCAAGCGATTGATATATTCTATTGTGTGTTCGTTTTTATACTTCATTATTACAATGATGCTGCCATTTATTACGTTTATTGTTTGGATCTGTGTATGTGTTTATAAAAATGATGACAATGTATTTAAGATAGAACGATACACAATATTTAAAACCAAGATTGAAACCAATGCATTTGCCTAAGTAAATATGAATATGTTAAGAATGTAGAATGAAGAATGAAGGAAAAAAAAAAAAATAAATAAATAAAGAAAGAATAAATCGGTTCATTCTTTTCCGCTTGAATTGGTTGGAATGAAAAGAATATGTGCCACATATGAAATGTCTCCATTCTTATATTGTATGTACATATGTGTCGTCACTTGTTCTTCTCGCGGCACAGATGTTAGCATACGAAGAATGAAAAGACCGAATCTTCTTCTCTCTCCCTTTCTTCTTCCCCTCCCCCTCACTCTGTTTCTCTCTCAATTGCACGCGCGCGCTTACAAAATACCCAAATGAGATGCTCATGATGAGGATTACGCGAATGTATTGGTGAGAGACCGCTTGAAAATGAAATATATTCATTATGATCCGAAAAGAAATCGAAATGTATCGGCTAAAGTAATTTCTCAAATAGTGAAAGAGAAAAAGAGAGCAAACAAACAACAACAAATTCAACCAGTAAGGCCCACTGAACTCACCACATCATACACACTTAAATCACATACATTCATCCATCCATCCATCCATCCATCCATCCCAATCCGCATCGCGTATACATGTACACAATATTCAGCAAATATAATTCTATTACTCCGCTACTCTTTTTCTCTCTCTCTCGCTCCCCCTCACGCTCTTTTTTATGCTTTTGCTCTGCCATTTGCTCAATCGCGAGCTCTTGCAACCGTTTGTTTCATAAAAAAGAAAACCACGGGCGCTTCTAGCATTTTACTTGCATACACATAAATGTATGTACAATTTCACCATAAAATGTGAGGAAAAAAAAATGTGTAATAAAGAAGAAGAGCGACGACAACCAGCAAACGATGGACGACAATGGTTTCGACAAAAATTAAAAGAAGCGAAACACGTACCAATGCGAAAAGGCAACAACAACAATTGAAAAAGAAATGTATAAATGTATATCACAAGAGTAAATGAGACGATGGCGGTGCTATTTGAGTGTAATTTCGCGTTTTATACACACGGATCTACATTAGAATTATGTACTTACATTGAAATGAGCATACAAAAGTGTATTGGAAAATGAATTTTTCTCTGCGTTTTTTTTTTTTTTTTTTTTTTTGTGTGCAGTTTCTCCTTCTGCTGCTGCTACTGCTACTTCTTCTTCTTCCGTTCGACGGGTTTTTTTCTTCTTCTCACGTAAAGCTCCTTTTTTTTATGCTGATGCAAATAGAAAATTTTTTTTTTTTTCTATTTTAGCTCGTCAAAAAACACACCATTTACAAAATACACTTTTTTTTTTTCTTTTCACAAAATTCGATCAATTCTTTTCATTTCGATTTTATTTTTCATCAGATGAAACAAAAGATGTAAAATAAATAAGACTAGAGTTTTTTTTTCCTTTCAAAAAAGAGACGATTTTTTCTCCCTTTTTTTCATATATGCAATTGAATTTTTGTTGTTGTTTAACGTAAATTTATTTACACTACACTTTGCATTTTAATCTATAAACTGTGAAAACTTTTCTTTATTTCTTTTTTCGTCGTTTTCCTCTGCATTGATTTATTAATTTCTATTGTCTATAGTATAACTTTTTGTATACATAAATTCTTAATAATTTTTTTTTTTTTTTTACTTTTTACTACTTTCGGTGTATTACAATTTTTTTTTTTGCTCTTTACTTGCAAACGTTTTGTATTGTTTCACGGACAATTTCTTTCTGAATTAACAAAACAAAAAAAATATACAGTTTATGGATAAAAACGTAAATTAATGTAGAGAAAATGTTGTCAACGTTTTGTCCTCGACGTTAAATATACTAATAAATAATTATAAATTTCATGTGTGTGTAGTTTTTTTTTTTTTTTTTTTTAAGACCGATATGAAAATGTAGTACGCATCACACAAGATACCTCCATTTTGAATTCGGATCGGCAACTATTGTATGTCTGTGTGCACTATTAATGAATTAGTCGCAAGAATCCCGTTTTGGGACAACAACAACAAAATTGCTTTTTTCATTTTCACATGAATACGTACGTGGTATGCATGATGGCATGTGTATATGTATGTATGTGTTTCTTTTTCTCTGTCTCTATCTCTCTCTGTCTCTATCTCTCTCTATCTCTCTCTCTCTCTCTCTCTCTCTCTCTCTATCTCTCTATCTCTCTCTCTCTCTCTCTCTCTCTCTCTCTCTCTCTCTCTCTCTCTCTCTCTCTCTCTCTCTCTCTCTCTCTTCTCTTTTCTCTCTGATCTTTCTCTCTCTCTTTTCTTTATTGTCGCTTCCAACTTAATCAGTTTTCATCGGCAATTGTTGTCTTTGTCATACACACATATAAAACTGCATGCGCTACAAACACCAAACAGTGAGCGCTCAATATTGCTTTCATACATATAAAAAAAAAAAATACAATTCAGTGCTGCCAGGTGCGTTTGTATATGTTCGTATACCAACATTTGTATATTTTGTATGCTTTTAAATGATTTTTCGATACCTTTGTATGCTTTTGTATCATACCATCTGTATGCTGGTGTATATATTTGTATAATTTTTGTGGATGTATAAGAGAGAGGCCCAAAGACGTGTGCCATATAATTCATGCATTGAACTCGATGAACGTATTGAGTAATTTAAGTATCACATTTAAATGAATGTGTGCGACAAGCATAGCAAATACATCACACCGGTAATTTTCAATTGAGTTCAATGAATTTAACATATTCTTACATATTAATTATGTTTATGTTTAATGAAATTTGTCATTTTCTCTTATTATTACCAAATAATGATATCAAATTTACATTTTATTGGTAAATATTTTCATTTACTTCGTAGAGATAGATACATTGATTTATCTAAAAAGTGTGAACGGGACAATCCTATTATTCTAATGCATTTTATAGAACCAAATATCATATACAAAAGCATATGTCATATGGCAATCCCAAAAAATCATCTTACGACATTATCGAATACATTTATTTTGTTCACACTCATACATTCAGTGCGTTTGTATGTGCGCATTTGACATTTATCATGTTCTAAATATCATGTGCAAGCACTTTGGGACATTGTCGATAATGCGGATTTATTATTCAAAATTCATCCGAAATGCAAAATGATTTAATGATAATAAGTGCATTTTGAAATTGATTTTCGTCTTTTTTTCAATGAACAATTTTAAAATGCATCGCATTTTCCGCAATTTTTACCAATTGTAATGAAATTGTTAAAAATGTATTTCAAGGGAAACAATGTTAGTATCCAGTAAACATTGACAGCTAATGAAGTTCAAAACAAATCATTTGTCACAATCACAACGAGGTTAGAAATAATACACAACATTGATTTGTTCATTTTTTATAAAATAAAAGGTAAAAATTATTCGATAATTTTGAAAACAGTAATTATTTCCATAATAAAATGATAGAAAAGTTTTCATATTTCAATGCCATTTGCTTGAAAGATTCCAACTTTTGATTCTAATTCATCAACTCATTTCCGTGCAAAAATGTTTACATTTATGATTTGTTTTATTTTCCAGACACGAATCATGTCAACAAGTGTTTTGCTAGCATGTGAATTAAACGAACAAAAATTGCCACCGTTCGTATTGATTCAAGAGAACAGTGGAGCCGATGCATCATTTTTTGTGGCTTGTTTAATTGGAAATTGTTTGAAATATCAACAGAATGGTGTCATATTGGTTTGTTTACATCAAATCGGTCAACATTATACAAGCGCTGCGGCACGAATAGGTTTCAATCTAAGCATGGCTCGTGATAAAGGCCGAATTGTAATCACTGAACCATTGACAGATATTGGTCAAAATTTTTTTGAATCAAAATACCTTAACGAATCAAAGGCCATCATTTTGGATTCATTGTTACAAAATATCATCGATGACGCAGAACAACAACAACAAACTAAAGAAAATGTTACAGTTATCATTGACAATATAACAATGCTGATTGATTTGGGCTGCCCGAAAAATTTAGTGCTGCAATTTTGTCACAAGCTTATCAATATGGCCAGCGATCGAATTTCAATTGTAATTAAAATCAATACATGCAATTTGTACGATGATATTGTTGCAAGTTTGGAAGATTATGCCAATTTTGATTATCTTATTACAAAAATGAAATCCGGTGAATTTCATGAAGTCGATGGTAAAATAATTTTCAAAAAACGTTTCAATTTTCGTCATATAACAAAGACAATTCTTTATAAAGTTGGCGATAAAAATGTGAAAATTTTCCAACCCGGTGAAATTGGTGTTAAAGTTTAAGAATAAAAATGCACAATTTTATTGATACAAATTTAATAAAATAAAAATTGTTGGTTTTAATAGGAGCTTATCCTAAATTATTTTTGAAAGAAAAATATTTCTTTACAAAGTATCTTCTTTTTTCTTTTTTTTTTACACTAAAAATATGTTTTGGTTCTATAAATATTCATGTTTTTTTTAAATACATAATCCTTAAATCTAAAAATCGCAGTATAATGTTTGAAGAGTTAAAATCTCATTTAAAATTTAAATTAAAAAAAAAAAGAAAAACAATGATTTAGAATCTCTGAAATGATTTGTTTGAAAATGCATGTTTTCGTTCATGCATTTTAATGCCACTTTTGCTAAACTCTTTATCACATATGGAACAATGGAATTTTTTTACATTTAAATGTTTTAAATAATGATCTTTCAATTTGTTTCGAGTCATTCGATGTGTACATGATTCAAAAATGCAACGAAATTCCTTGGATTTAGTCCGTTGAATGGTATTTAATGTTATTGATGACATACAATTATCACAAACGGTTTGTTTTTGATACATAAAACATGTGTTTGTTTTTCTTTTTGGCATTCCTCTTTCACATGTTACATTTTCTACTGGATGCATTTTTATGCAAAATTCAAATATATCATTGTTTTTACTGCGTATTTTACATAAACAACATGAACAATTTTCTAGTGATTTATCATTTGATTCATATGGCAAATATTCCGTTATGGAAAAATCGTCGGCATGATTTTCAGCAAACTGTTTTACGCGATTTATAATATACAGTGTATTGTATATATTTGTATAATTTTCATAATATGAATCATGAACTTTGTTAGAATAATGAAAGGATGATGTGTTTATAGGAACATCAATTTTATTGGGAATACTTGGATAAGACCGGATATGAATCGGTGTATTTTGCGCTGAGTTATGATGTGCATATAAAATTGGTGAGCTCGGTGATGATATTGGACTCTTTGTAGACTTTAATGATACGTTAGATGTATCAGTTGACTCAGCATTTTTTGAATAACCTATTTGGAAAATTTTGAACAGGATTTACAATGAAATCAATTGAAAATGTATAAAAAAAAAAAAATGTGAAAAAAGTCTACAGAAACGTTTCACAAAATGATAAAAAACGGATTCAACAATTTGTCAATAAAGAAAAAAAAACTTATTGACTTACTGTTATTATCTTGAGATTTATCGACATTGATACTCGTACTTGGATAATTCCTGATATGAACTGGTGAATTTTGCACTGAATTATGTTTTGCATATATAATTGGTGAGCTCGGTAATGAAATGAGGCTCTTTGCTACCAGTGATACATTAGATTTATCGGCAGATTCAGCGTCTTTCCAGTTACCTATTCGACAAATTGTTATTATAAATTACAAAGAAATTATATTTTTCAAATAAGTTTAGAACAATCATCACATAATTTCCAACAAAAAAGATGAAAAGAAATAAAAAAAATTTGACTTACTCTCTTCATGTAGAGATGTATCAAAATTGCTATTCAAAAGAATTGAGCTAATGTCCGTTGGCATAAAACTCAATGAATCGCTTGATGTATATTTAGTCGATGATAATTTATTTTGACCACTACGTCCGTTTGATTGACTTAATGGCACGCAAATTGATTGACTCTCTGGCATTAATTTGTGGTGCGAACATTTATAGCTTGTTTTCCAATGTTCATTTTCTGATAAATCTTCTGTAATGTTTAATACATTTGAATCAATCAGTTTCTGCATTTTATGTTTTATTTTACTAAGTTCACGTTCCAATTTAAGCATTTCCCATTTTAAACTTGAATTCTTTACACGGTTTTGCTGGCATTTGCTGTGTTCATTGTTATGAATTTTTGTAGTTATTTTCGTCATTTTGTATATTTGCTTAATTTCGACGAAATAAAAGTATTGAAAAAATATTTATCAGCAATTGTTCTTTGTTAAAACTATTTTAACACATTGAATTTTGATAAATTCAGTTTTATTTTATATTTTTTTTTTTTCCTTATTAACTTTAAATTAAAAAAAAAAAAAAAATTATGAAATTTTTCTTGTGAACAGTTTTTGTGAACAGCACGACGCGCACAATGTAAATGAATTCAGTATTTTCTGAAATAACTGTAATTCATGAGTGGCGAATATGAAACGTTCAAACAATGCTAATCTGTTAAGAAACTACCGCCAAATAAATACTAATACAAAGACAGTGTTTTTGTGTTTCGTTCATATGTTTCGCATAGATTTGTAGCATTGTGATAAGCAGTGTGACGTCATTTGAAAAAAATTTATTTATAAAACAAATCGTACAAAAGAAACAATTCTCTTTGAAAAAATCTCTCAGAATCAAAAATTCTGATTGCGCGAAAAAGTAAAAAGAGCTCAATTTTAGTCATTTTTTGATTTATTTAATAAAAATTCTCTTTTTATCTTCATACAGATATTCAATTCAATTGGTATAAACAAAGAAATTTCGACCATTAGCTTAATTTTGGCTTTTTCGCCGGATGACCACCATCCATACTCTCGTCAGAGCTAGACTCTTCACCGCTGTCATTCTTATTCTCATCGCTTTCTTCGTCGATATTTTTCGCGAAAATTACGGTTTTACCATATCGACGACCCTCTGAAAAAAAAAAAATGATGAAATGATTAGAAAAGCCATGGGAATGAGTGAAAATCAATCGAAAATGGGATGGATTTATACACTTGTTCATAAGCTCACAAGACAACACACACCTGCTTTAAGTATGATTGTTCGGCAAATATTCGATATGGCACTTTTTGACTGTTCTTCACTCAGTCCAAATATGAGGCCTCTGAAATAAGAAAAAGTTCAATTTAATTCCTTGTTCGAAACAAGAGAATTAATTCTGATTTTTTATAACTTACAAATTGGCAATATCATACGGGCTACGAACTTGAAATGGATTTAACGCACCGCCAGTGATAACAATGGTTTTTGGCTTTCGATGTGAAACGATATTTTGTGTGACAACAATGATATCTTTTCGATGATTTGAATTACGAATGGCTGGTGCATATTGAATTTCAAAATAAATACCACGACGTGCTGCCATTAGATAAAACTTATGACTTATCAAAAATACTTTGGTTGAATCATCATGCATCATTCCAATCATGTCTCCTGTGAATGTTGAACATGCATATTGCATTGCAGTTTCTGTTATCGGAATGCCACAAATTAGATTATATTTTTTAATATTCGATGATATATTCATGTCATGCATAATCACATTTTGTGAAAAGACAATCGATAGTCGGCTAAGAATTTTCAATTTATTTTGAAATTTTTCACGTAAATTTGATAAATCGACTGGTTCTGGGAACATATCAGGTAATTTGCGATTACATTTTGTATGATCAAATGTTTGATCAATTGCAATTGTTCGATATCCAACTAAAAATGAAATGACAAATTAACAGACATCAAAAACATTAACAGAGTAAAAATCAACAAATAACCACACAAATTGATGGCAACGAATTAGAATGAACAGTAAACACAATGAATCAAATACATACCATCGTACAGCTCTTTCAATATAGCAGACAAATCATTCTCATTACTTTGATACGGCACATTCAAATCGTAGAAACCTTTTGTGATTTCCATTTTTTTTTTTACACTTTTTTCGTTTTGTTTACGTTTTTTCTGTGTAAATATTCCAGCGGCACAAATGATGGAGATAATGAGGTTATGTTGTTATGTTTACCTTCATGTGTTGTTGATAATGTCAATTTTTAATTGTCAGATGTTATTGGTTAGTATTTAATCTCTTAGCGAATAGATGGCGTTATGTTAATCTATTCTAAACTGATATTCGTTTCGTTATTCCAAAATTTAAAATAGCAAATTTTAAACATATGTTAAAATCTCAAAAATTTTGAAGGTAAATTCAAAATTCTACTTTCATATGAAAAAAAATAAATAAATTCTGTTTTGTTTTTGACAATATTGTGTCATTTTCTGTTCAGGTAAGAAACATTCTACAGAAACAACCTTAAAACTGCTTTTACACATAGAAAAATAAGAATTGATGACAATGTTATTACCAAACGGAAGCACGTAAAAACAAAGTATAAAAATAATGAAAAATGCATTTTTATTGTAAAAATTGATTTATAATCAAATTGATTTATTCATATCTGTTTCATTTTGTGTTTGACACATTTTTCGTTTTACTGGTTCAACGCGAAATTTATGAGAAATACATTCCACATTATCCGTATGGCACTTATCTCGACAGCATTGACGGCACATTTTATGTTCACATTTTAAACCCTTTAAATAGAACGCATTTACATGCAAAATAAAGCACATGTTATTACTGTGTATCGCAATTTATATGTTTGTGTGTGTGTGTGTGTGTGTGTTTTTTTTTTTTACAAAATGTCTTACCGATGGATTAGAGCATTTTATTTCACTGCATAAATCAAAACTTCGTGCATTTTTAAGTCGAATTTCATTAGCAGTACGTTTCTCAGCGGCTTTTTTCAGTTTTTTCATCACTTTTTTTGAAATTTTTTGTCCATCTTCATTGAAATAATCAACTTTTTCGCGTTCAGCTGCTTCTTTTTCTTTTTGCGCCAAATATTCTATGTGTTCTTCAGGCGGCCGTCGTATGTATGGCTGACAAATCCATGGTGGTAATGATAAATTGTAATCTTTTGGCCGTTTATTATCATTATCTTCGTCATCATCATCATTGATCCATATTTTTTCACCCGTGTGATATGGTTCGAATATTTCTTTCAACCGAATGACACATGAACGAATTTGCTCGATGCTATTTGCTTTGGCTACTTCGTCTCTAATTTTATGATTCCGCTTGAGCAGAAGCCTGAAAAAAAAAGTTCATTTAATGTTGATGATTTATTACAATTACAAATGAATTGAAACTTCTTTTTTATTCTCTTTTTTTTTTACTCACAAATGATGTAGCATTTTGAATATATGACCACGAACATATCCTCTCGGACATTCATATTGTTCAACAATATCCAAATATTCAATGGCTAATTCCCATGTTATTGGTATGTAGTTTCGTTGGAATATTGCTGGATTGTGTAAATTGCCTTCAGCTGTCATGACACCAACAACATTTGTTTCACGTATACAATCGTCGATATCTTCAACCGATAAAATATTACCATTGGCTAATACGGGCACCGATACATTCTCACTGAAAGAAAATGAACAAATCAACGATAGAGAAAGAACAAAAAACATAGAAGAAATTGAAGGCATTTAAAAAGCAAGGTCAAATGTGGGGATTATTTATTAACGCTTTCATTAATTATGAAGTTTTCTTTTTTTTTCTTCTTGTTTTTTTTTTTTATTTCACATTCCCATTCATTTGTATTTCTTGTTTTCATTCAGTATGTGTAGTATAAACAATTTCTTACCGAACTGCTTTAATATAATTCCAATCTGCTACACCAGTTAAAGGACCTTTTTGTTCTCGTGTTCTACCGTGTACGGTAAGCATTTGACATCCAGCACTTTCAAGCATTTGTGCATATTTTATGGTTTTATTCAAATCATCGAAGCGTCGAATTTTGCATGTGACTGGAACAGCCAAGTTTTTATGTAGCGTACTCACTGGAAATTAGTGAAAAGTATTGCGAAAATGAAAATAGTGTGAAATTAGTATTTGTCATGAATTGCGTGTGCAATTATATGGTGAATGACGTTAGAGTAATGTGAATGCTCGATGAAAAAGAAAAAAAAAAAAAATAATTATCATTGGAATGGAAAATTACCAATATTATGAAGTAGTTCCCACTCATCTTGCAAAAATGATCCATAGCGGCCGCGCTTTGCAATTGCCTGTGGACAACCTAAATTTATATCGATTCCGTCGCAATGGTCCTGAGCAAGTAATGATGCTTCCAATAGTATTTTTGGATCATTTCCACAAAACTATAAATGACCATATTGAATAATAAAAGAGAAAACCAAATCACATTAGTTTGCAATTCTACGGAATATTTGATCGATGAAAGATTCGAATTGAGAAAATTGATGATATATTTCATAGAAACGGATAGAAATCAGAGTAAGAAAAAATTAAGTAAGGAAAAAAAAAATCAGAAAACGAAAATAGATTTATGCTTTCAATATTTAACATGTACCGCCGTCATGGGTTCTAATTCCGATCAAACTGTCATACAAATATAGCTTACAAAAAGTAAGGAAAAAATGAATATAAAAAACCCATCGACCGAATGAAATAAGCGCATAAGAAATCGAATGTAGGTCAATCGAATCGAATACAATCAGCCTATCTCCGCATTAAATATGGAAAGTAGTGTGGCAATGAAAATTGATTACAATAGAATGGTTTAGTTTTTTGTTTGAATTTGTCACTAGCTAGCATGCATATTTTCCACTAGAGTTGTGGACCGAAAGCAAGAATTCCAAATTATTTTCATGTTTTCTCTTCGTTTCTCCTACGCTGTTTTCTTTCACTTTTCAGCTCTCTCTCTTTCTCTCTCTCTCTCTCTCTCTCTCTCTCTCTCTCTCTCTCTCTCTCTCTCTCTCTCTCTCTCTCTCTATCTCTTTTTATCTGTCTTTATCTCTCTGGCTGCCTTTCTTGCTTATACTTTTCTCTCGATTGCGCGTTCGTTCTCTCACTCTATCTTATTTTCCATTTTCCACGTATCAAAACAAAAAGTAAAGAATACCAACCTGAATGATTAATGGTCTATCTTCAGCGCAACTTTGAAGTGCTTGTTCTCGGTATTTGACATCTTGAATGAATACATTGCTATGAAACATTGGCGTGTAACACAGTTGTGCACCATGACGCCGACTGAGTAATCTCCATGCCAATTCACTTTGATCCACCATTGGCGCAACCTTATTATGCCAAACAAAATAAAAAGTAAAAATTGTATTTGATGAGAACAAAATACGTCACATGTCTTTTCTGTTTTTCTTTGGAAATCTGTTTTTTCTTCTCTCATTTTCACAAACAAACAAAAAAAAAAAAAAAACAAAATGAATAGAAAAAGAAAAACAAATTTAATCATGACTGTTCACTTACAACATATTTTGGTGCGCCAAGTGTTTTTTCATAGAATTCCCATGTGCTACGTTTAACTCGTTGTGCGGCTGGAATAGGGAATACAGCATTGGATTGTGGCTCATCATCGGTTTTTGTGTTACTGTTGTCATTTGTACCCATATTTGAAGTTTCTACCTTAATTTAAATTGATCTAAAAATGCATAAATTGTCCTCGTTCCATTCCAAAACAAATCGTACCCACAGTTTGCATATTGAATTTCAATACGTGTTCAACATTGATGTTATAAAAATGGTAGCGCTTGTAATCGTGACTTTGCATTTCAAAATCAATGCAATCTAGTTGGATTTTTTTTTTTTACAATTGCTCTATCTATTTTTCTCTCTCTTTCTCTCACGCTCTTTCTCTTTCTCTCCCTCTCTCTCTCTCTCTCTCTCTCTCTCCCTCTATCTCCATAAAAGGTTTTGTACATATCACCATAACAAGTGTTAAAATCAGCGCCAATATTGGCATCAATGTGAAATCATGAGATTGTTTAATCGACTTAAATGCATTTCAATTAGGCGTTATGGGGCAATTTCTGACTCATTCGACTGTGTGAATTCGATACAATTTTTATTATATTTTAGCACGGTGTCGATTTATCACACATGTTATTCCATGCAACAATAAAAAAAAAAGAAAGAAAGAGAAACAGAATAGAGAAGAAAAAAAAAATATCGGTTTCTCTCATTTGCGACGAAAGCATGTACGTTGAACGTTAAGTGTGAGCATTAGTATTATTTTTTTTTTTGTTGTGCACATAGATCCATGAATGATATGTATGAAATTAGGTTCTCTCGTACTAATCAATTTGAATAAGAGAAAATATGAGACTATTTGTACAGAGCACTCGATGTTCAGTCGCAAAGTTAGGTAAAGCGCAACGAACAAATTCATGCATATGTTTCAACGAGCGTAATTGATGTGTGGAATGAATGGCGTTTAGCAAAGCAAAATTATAATTATTTTCAAAGTTGATTTTTTATTTCTCTTCTTTTTTTTTTCTACTTCTTGAATTCTTTCATTCGGATTTTTTGGCGATGAATGGAAGTCGGTGAATGAAAAATGTTGGAAATAAAAATGCAATCAACAATACGGAACCGAGCCAATCATCAAATATGGAAATTAACAAATAGATTATAAAGCATTTATATTAAATGCAACTAATGCACATAGCAGATGAGATAACTTGGCGGAACTTATGGATGCGAAAAAAAATGAGAATAAAAAAAACGTTATAATTATTTCTCGTGTAAAGCCATTAATGTCGATTTTGCACTTGAAAACCGCTTTAAATAAGTACACACCTCGTTTAAAAAATTTTACCAACTTTTCTCATTTCATCCAATTAAAATGTTATTCATCGGACGGTCCGCAATTAATCACCGGTCCGATCCTTATTAATTTTTTGGTAACGAAAGAGTTTCGTGAATGCTATGCAGGCTTAAAATTTTCCACGAAAATTCATTTAATCATTTGCTGCATTTTGGTTGGACGGCTTAAATTTATGCAAAAACCAAAATGAAAATATGAAATTGAATTTCCACTTTGATCGACGCTCATATTCTTTTTTTTTTTTCTCTTACATATTGTCTCACTAGCTAACACACTCGCTGACTGGCTTTTTCACTCAGAATCTATTTTTCCTTTTCTCTCCCCCCCTCTCTCTCTCTCTCTCTCTCTCTCTCTCTTTCTCTCTACCTACCTCCGTCCCTCCCTCCTCTCTCTTTCTTTCCATATTTACATCTCCTTCTCACACAAACTCTATTCACACCTATATTTACATGTGAATGGATCGAAAATTCTGAGCGCAAAAATGTAAATTAGCAAATGGATTGCGTTCAAGGTAATTTACATGCATAAATCAGTTGTGATAAATTAAAATTGATGGAAACAAAAATGTTTTGCACATTGTTGTTTTTGTATAGTTTGTCTGCCGAATAATTTTGAAATATCTTTATTTGATGAAATAATATTCGTATGTTTAATCTGTATCGTTTTGGCCCCGAACCGAATGAGAAAGCAAATATGCGTCCAATTTCATGTTGATGAATATTTGATATTCTAAAATGGATTTAATTATGGTAATTAGAAGAGAATGACAGCGTGGAAGGCGAAAATATTCAGTGAAATGAAAGGAAAATGTTTACTGAAAATGGTCGGGTCCAAACAATATGTTACGCGAGTAGAAAAAGAGCTTAAGCAACGATTGCATGTGCAAACAAAATAATCCAACAACGAAAGCACATGCAAAAGAACGAACATGAAAAACAAAAGAAAAACGAAACAGGAAAAACAAAATGACAAACGAGGAAAAAAAAAACTCATCACGGAATCAATAGTATGCCCCTTTTAATAATGAAATGGCAAGCACAAAGGTTAATGTTAATGAATCTGTAGTTCAGCGTGCGCATATAATAACAGTATTCGTATTAAAAGACTTTAAAATGGACTCGCAGAGATAGTTTTTATGGTAAAATTGTCACAAAACATCATGCAAACTGCACAACCACACGTGTCTCATATTTAAAGGGCTTAAATTGAGCGCACCTCAATGCTCGGGTGAAATGAGTTGTTGTTGTTGTTTTCTCTTTGCTTTTTTGCACTTGATTGCTTTTGCTTCCATGCACGTTGACTTCATGAAATTGTCGTCGAAATCGCTTTATGACATCATATTTTATGCGGTGACAAAGCTCACGTTATATGGCTCATATAATTAAAATTTCATTGCGTCTCACATGACAGAGAGATAAACAATGCTTGAAGCTTAGAATAGCAACTATACGCGATCTCTAAATGAGCTTTGATGGCAAATTAGTAAATTATTCACACAAACGATGGATAATTCAAGATAAAGTAATTAAGGATAAAGCTCTACCTCAATGTTAATGTTGAAAATCCATTATATTTTCGTGTTGGAAAATAATCACTTTTCCAACGACAACAAACATCTCTCGATTTCTCATGCTTTCTGTCACTCCTCTCTCTCTCTCTCTCTCTCCCTCTTTCTCTCTCTCACTCACTCTCACTCACTCACTCACTCACTCACTCACTCACTCCTCTCTCTCTCTCTCACTCTCTCTCTCTCTCTCCCTCTTTCTCTCTTTCACTCACTCTCTCTCTCCCTCTTTCTCTCTTTCACTCACTCTCTCTCACTCTCTCTCTCTCTCTCTCTCTCTCTCTCTCTTTCTCTCACTCACCTCTCTCTCTCTCTCTCTCTCTCTCTCTCTCTCTTCCTCCCTCCATTGCTTTTTTACTACCATCAAACATTAAATAAAATATACACTCAGATTTTTATGTTCTTTAAATCAATGTGTTTTTAATTCTATTTACTTATCTACCCACACAATGACTTTCTGTGCTTTTTTGCAATATCCATTTAAATCAATTTTTTTTTTCATGACATTCATCTTTCTTTCATTTTAATTGAATTTCGAAATGTAATTTGTTGAATTGTCTGCTCTCCGATTTAATTGCTTAAATTGCTTACCATCTACAACGCAATTGCATTTTCATTCTTTCAAGCTATTTATATGCTATGACATTTGCATTTGGCTTTTTATATATTTATACAACACAAAAATGTTCTTCAATTTGTCTAAATTCTATTCTTAAATAACATTTGCGTTCTGCATTATACATTTTTACTTTTTATTTTTGTCTTTATTTTTTCATTCTTTTCGTTACATTTTAAATGAAATTGAAAATGGACTTGTTTTTAGCGAGCAAAAAATATGCATCGCAAAAGAGAAAAAGCAAAATATATGAACAAACAATTGAGTCTATCTATGTATTTGTAAATATCTAGCAGCCTGATAGAAATTTAAATTGAATTCAATTTTCTAAATTGTTATTTTGCTAAATTTTCTGTTTTTAAAATGACTTGTCTCAAGTTTTCTGTTGAAATTTTTTTTTTTTTTTTATTTTTTCTCTTGGCAATTGACCATTGTAAATGTTTGAAATGGAATTTCTTTCCAATTTACGTAATGTGGTTGTAATTTTCATTTGTTTGTTTGTTTGTTTGTTTGTTATTTTATTGGTATTGGTGGGAAATGTTCGGTGTCAATGCACTCGTCAATTGTGTATCCATTGTTGATGTGTGTCGGCATGGTTTTGGCGATGTTGGATTTGAGTAGCCAGATTCATGAATGGGTGACAAATTTGGGCTGCGAAAAATATTTTTACGTCGTTTTCGGCTGATTGCAAGAAGTGGTCGTTGTTGGTGTTGTTGTTGTTGTTGTTGTTGTGATTGTACCTTTTGTAATTGCTCCTTTGATCTGGACGGATAATGGTGATGATGATGTGACGGATTTTGAACAAACGATAGTGATTCGGCCAATTCTTGCATATCGGCTGCTGCACTACTGATTTTACGTCGAACCGGCGGTGGTGGTGCTGGTGCGGTTATCGTTTTCATTGTAACAATTTCATTGGGCGGATTATTATTCATCATTTCATCGTTTCGTCCCATTAATGCAGTTTTATGCAAATGATTTGGCATTTGCTTTGTCGTCGTCGTCGTTATCGTCGTTGATGCCGTTGTCGTTGTCGCATTATTTTCATGCGATTGGTATCGTCGTTGTTGTTGCAATTCTTCATATTGTTGTTCAAGCATATCCATCGGTCGAATTTGATTTTGTTTAATATTTCGACGTGGCGATGAGGGTGGTTTTCGTGAGTTATTACCATTATTTACATGTGAATCGGTACGATAATGCGGTTGTTGACATCGACCAAACATTCGTAGCATATGCCGTAAACGGTGCGGCCATGTTTGTGTTATTGCACGAGATCGATTGCCATTCTTTAAGTTTGTTGATAGCGACGATGTACGATTCTTACGGTTTATTGGCTCTTTAATTGGTTTTATAATCGAACCATTTGATGTTGTTAACATTGTTATTTGATTGATTGGTTTGGCACCATTTGTTGTTGTTGTTGTTGGCATTTTATGCTCATCATTTGTATGGTATGCACCACGTAAACGATGATGAATGTGATTATGATTGGCTTTTGGATCAATTGATGCTGAAATTGTATCAATTTGTGGTGTAATTGATATTTCAGAATCAGGACTTTCTGGAACATTTGAACAACAATTCCATTTTTGTTTTCGCATTGGTTTCATTTCAATTTCGGTGCTTCGATGATTGTCAATATCAAATGAATTTGTTTCGATTGTTGATGTCACTGGTACAGTGGCAGCAGCAGCAGCACCAGCAGCCACTTTTGACTTTTTCGCTTTGACATTCAATTTGAAACTACAAAATGTGCATTGTTCCATAAATTTTACATGTTCATTGGTGGCCGTTGATGTTGCTGTTGAGATTTCAGTCATCGTTTCATCATTGTGCGTTGTTATTGTTGTACCATCATCATTGCTACTACTGTATTCAGTAGTTTGACTAGATGTACCAGACATTCGAACAATTTGCTTGTATTCTGAACAACAATGGAAGGTTTTTGAACGACTTGAACGACTACTATTTAATGTTAATTCATGGGCCATTGACGATGGAATGAGAATTGGTGATGGACGATCATGCAATATGGAACAAAAATAGAATGCAGTATGCGTTGAATTGTCATATTGCATTGATGAATCACAGCAGTAAATTGATTTTGGACGATGTTTTAATTTTGTGCTATGATTTTCAATCAAATTTTTTGGATCGATATGCGAACAAAAATAAATTTGATTGGATGTTGATGATTTTTTTAATGCATTTAATGTGGTTTTATTATTCGATGTGCCCGTTGCTAATGTATTTTTCGATTGATGTTGTGTTTCAAATTGTCGTTGATTTCGTATATATTCATATGTTGTAAGTCCCAAAAATGAGATATACACATGGAAAAAGCATAAATGTAACAATAGACCAACGGTGATTGCAGCCAAAATACCAATAATTGAAATAAATGTCAAAAAAATTGTATCATGCAAACTAATGCCGGTTGTTATATTTGTTGCTTTTTCTTGTGACATATCGAATAATGTTTCAGTAACATTGAATACAATATCGGGTGCAATTGTTGTATCATTTATTGCATTAATAAATGTTTCATTAAAAATGGCCGATGAAATTGTATCAATTTTATTGATGAGATGTTCACCATCGTTGTCATTTGAAATGGTTAAATTTGCTGTTGTCATTGATTCCATCGACCAAATGGTTAACCATTCGGATTTCATATAATAGAGAACAAGTTCAGCGACAACAGCCGCCAATATGACCGCTGACGCAATAACGGCACTCACCACGCACATAAGGAATGCAACATAATTTCGTCCACCTACGCAATGGTTTAACCTGTCGAATTGCAAAGAGATATATAGAAAATAGAATTGATGTGCGTCAAATGTTAATTAAATTAAGTGATAGAGAGAAAGAGAGAGAGAGAGAGAGAGAGAGAGAGAGAGAAACAGAGAGAGAGAGAGAGAGAGAGAGAGAGAAAGAAAAAGCATCAAATGTTGTTGAAGAGCAACAAAATAATGATAAAAGTTCTTGAGCGAGCAAAATAAAAGCAATTTTGGAAGGACAAAATGTCAAGTGGAATTGAGATTCAACCAATGGATATAGTTAAGTGGTCAAATTATACACTAACGAAAGTTGAATAACAAAAGAACTCAGACAGAAAAAATGAAAATGAAATAAAATCACAAAAAATCGAACGAAAAGAAAAGTAAAAAAAAAAAAAACGCCAAACTCAAAATCAATACTCATTGAGTTGAACTCAAGAGTCTTCTGCTTCAAGACGAAATGATTGAAAATAATAAAAGATATTCAACAATGTGAAAAAATTACCATTTACAATGATGATCGAATTGGGCAACGCACTTATTACAAACGCTGCAATGTTTTGTTCTTGAATTGGTTGTTTTTATATTACACAAATGGCATCGTCCATTTTCAATGACATGTGCATGCTTTGTGCGATCAAATTCAGGTACAATACGATTTGAGCTTTGTTTACGTAATTCCGAATCGGATGGATCAATTAATAGGGCTGCAATATGTGAACAACCATGAATTATATACAAACTGGTTACAATAATAAATAATGGTGCTTGTAGATCTGGATGCAATGCTGGTATTAATACAAAAAATGTTGATACACCAAAACCAAATAATGCAACCCATCCACTTATTTGAAGTGGATGCAATGGTAATTGCAAACCATTAATACGTCGACCACGTTCCAAGTAATTATCATTTAAATTATCTTGAAATGATATCCAAGATGTTTGTGGAAATTTTCGATTTGTTTGACTTTCTAAATCGCTTGATGTAATTGTTGCGGTTGGTGTTGTTGAATATGATGTTTCTGAACTGGTATTATTATTACTGCCACTGCTGCTACTGCTACTGGTGGTGGTGGTAGTAATGTTGTTGCTGTTTGTCGGATAATTGGATCGATGATACCGATGTTCGATTGGCTTTTTGGCTGGCGATCTCTGTTCGATTGGAGCATTGGTGCCATTTTCGACAGATTGTATTGTTATTGTTGTCGTATGATTTTGCTCTGCGAGCATGATCTACACATTTAAATTCAACTATCGATTGCAACGACATATCATCGAATAAATTCATTTGTAAAAAGTGTCTCTTGGAAAGTCACTTTTTTTTCTCTTATTCACTTTGAGAGCGTTTTTTTTTTCAAACCATTTCACTCAAGTGTACTTGTGTGAAAATAATCACTTTTTCCTCATTAAATGGTTTATTATTTTTTTTTTTTTTTTAGTCAATCGACGGTAAAAATCAATTTTGTATTCATACGTATCAAGCGTAAAGCTTTAGTTTTTCCTACAAAAAGCTTTAATTTTTCCAATTTTTTTTTTCTTTCAATTTTTGTCTGTGTTTTGTTTCAACAAGCACAAGAAAAATGGCAAAATGCTCTGTAATTTATGGTCGTTTGGAAGCCAATTCATGTAAAGTATCATTGACATTTGTCATTTCACAAAAATAATATACACAACTTTGGTTGAAGTGTCATCGGTCGTCGAGTCGGAAAATCACGTAAAAAATAAAAGTACACGCTACCATGAAATGCTCCTTGTGCTCTTGTAATGTTATTAAAGTCACTTGAACTCTTTTATTCGCTCACACCTCTTTTCTCTCTCTCTCTCTCTCTCTCTCTCTCTCTTTCACATACTTTCTGACTGTCTCGATCTATCTCTGTATTTATTATACATGAAGCTCTTTCTATTCAGTATTCGCAAAGCAAGAGCCACCATTCATATAAAACAATTCAATGCATACTCTATTGCGCTCTTACGTTGACTTGTTCGTTTTATCAAACGTTCGTGATGTATATCGTTGCGAAAAAGATTTTCATGTGTGCTTAAAATAACTGATGATAATGTGATAAGTATTCTTGTATTATATCATTGACGCGCTTGTACCGCTTTCTTTTTCTCGTTCACAATGTGTATGTGTATCTGTTTTTAGGATGTGTTACATGTGTACAATGTCATACAGATCAAATATATCTCAGCCAAAAATTCTTGTAGTCACATTTATGTGACGAAAAAAAAAAAAAAAAAAACAAAAGAGTCCACTTTGTCTTTTACAGTCTCTAGATGCCTCTCGCAAAATTTTGTGGGTTTTGTTTGACTGTCTCTAGTTATTTGTCGTTCGTGTTATATTCGAAATATAGTTTTTCGTTTGTTTCAATAATGTATTTATTTGATGTAATAATGTTTTATTTATTAGTTGATTTGAATTAAATTCGCATCAAATAGCATTTAATACGTATTAAGCTCACTTTATCACTTCTAAACAATTAATGAAGCTTTTCATTGACACGCATAAAGGATTAAAATTGAGGTGTTTGAACGTGACATATTATATTGTTGACTGTCGCTCTCATTCAAATTGGTTGTCATATTCAATTTGAAAATTCACAATAATTCGATGCTTAAGCTCATTCAATAAGCTTATATATTTAGCCGAAAATTTGATGATGTAAGTATATACGCAGTTAGGTGTTTATTTTGACTATCAAAAAAAATACAATAAGCCAAATGCACACATTTAAAGCTTTTTATTAATCTACGTAGATTTTCTCTTCTTTTTCCTTCTTTTATCTCACACTGTTGATCAAATAATTTCCGAACTCTGGAACCAATTTCCGGAACATGCGGAAAACAAAACAATAATTGTTTGCTTGCAATGAGATTTATTATAGCTCTAACTCTCTAATTCACTGTAGAAAATAAAAACGGCTCCAGAGCTATTTGGTTTGACGGCATATTTCTATTGTTGTTGTTGTTCGAGAGTGAGTATAACGCTGTTTTTCGATATAGTTTTTTTTTTTTGCTCGATGTATTGTGTAATAGATTCATTTATTATATAATTCGATGCAATGAACACGCACTAACTACAAATTTCAAGCCACTGGAATATTTTACGTTTTATTTTTGGATTCTAATTGCATGTTTTTTTTTTTTTTTGTCGCAAAAACCAAAAGAGAGACGAAATAATTGAAATTTAACAAACTATAATGAATCGTCGATAAATGTTAATTTTTTTTTTGGTTTCTCCTTTTCTTTTCTTGTCAAATCACTTGAAAAAATTGACCGTTTGCATTAAACAAAAACACGGAATGAAAAAAAAAATGAAAAAAAAATTATAAAAAAGCATTTACATCGGACATGAAAATCATCACAAATTTCAATCAGAAAAAGTGACATTGTGAATTGAAATCATTTTTAAATTATACAATGATTTGCGTGTTTTTCATTAAATCACAATAAGCCACAGGGAATTTATGTCGTAAAATATGGTTTTTTGTCACCCGTTTTATGGTGTCGCGCTCGTGTAATTTTGTTTGTCCTTTTTCACTTTGAAAAATTGCTTTTTGTTTTCTGTTGTGGACGGTGTCACACAATTTTCGCTAAGAATATTTTTTTTTTTTCTCTTTGTGTATACACAAAGCTTATCGTATTTCTTCTGTTATCGTCGTTAATGTTTGTTCTTATTTATAATGGGTTTTTTTTATTATTATTATTTTATAGCCACTTAAAATAATATTTAAAATTGCACTTTGTTCATTTTCTTTGTCTCTGTTTCATGAAACGCACAATGGAATTTATTTTCATTGAGCCGCTAATGAAGAAATTTTCATTTTTAACTTGAGAAGAATGTAGAGAAAAATGTGAAAATACAACTAAAGAGAGTAAAAAAAAAATAGTGTATTCAACTAAACAGCACAGAAGTAAATCAGCTACTAAATTTTGGTTGCGATATGAAATGGCCAACAACGGCATAAAATGCGTGAATGTTATGTTGTGTTGTTTTTTTTTTTACTCTCATACCCTGTTTATGAATATAACATTTGTATGTATTTATGATTGTATGGCGTTGCCGCTTCCATACATTCATTCAATTTAGTTGTTTGCCTTCGTGTGCGCTTCACTCACAAACATGCACACACACACACACACACACCCATTGGTAGCAGCACATAAGAAAAAAAAAAAGCAATTTCCAACCATTCATTCCGCACAGCGAAATTATTTGTGGATACAAAAACAGAGGGAATAAAAAGAAAGAAAAAAAAAAAAACAAGCCAAACATTTCTGCTTGAATAATTTTAGATCGAATTGTCGACGCGCTGCTTGAAAATTTTCTCCAACAAACGATGCAATTGTGTATGTCTAGATCCTATGTATGTATGAATGAATGTGTATCAGCCTGCGCGCCACGATTTCCATCACCACTGCCAACAGTGGCAAACTTGTTATAAAATTCACGTGAAGGGGTTTGTCGGCAATACAAACAATGTGAAACACACAAAATCACTAATATTCATGTGGAGTTTACACATTTGACGATCTAAATTACAGAATTTCCCTTGCATATTGCATTGCAATAACAAAAACAAAAACAATATCATGTAAACTAAATTTCTGTTACAATAACGATAACACACTAAGATTTTCCGATAATTTGATCGCCCATAACGATGCCATAGTTTATATTCCATACCATGCTATCGAAATCAAAACAATCTAATCCATTAACTTATTTATTGAAGAAAAACTTGCATACAAATACACACACAATGTGTACTAGAAAATGTATACGAATCGCTTCAAGAAAATTGGCCAATGCAGCATACAAATAACCATCTAACTGAAAATTAATTTATATGCTTGAGTTGGTATTTCAGTCATTTTTGAAGTACATGCGGGCTAAAAACAAGAATAAACACAAATCGAAATAAATAACATTTTGTTTATATGAACAAAACATGCAAACAACATCGTCACAGAATAATATATCCAAATTGTATTTTCAAATGAAATACATAAATGTGACGTCAATCCATAAGTACATTCGAATGTCTTATTGAATGTGTTAAAACCTAAATAGATCCAAATCACATACTCTAGCCAAGTTTGAAATTGAAATTGGAATTGCAAATTTGTTTGTATCGTATTTGGTATTCTCAATTCATTTTCATTTAGTTAGTTCATTTTTAGATGTCTTAAATTAGACGTGGAATTTCCATCATTTTACACAATTTGTAATGCACTATTTTAACGTTACATTTGCAATGCTAAATGATCAAACATATTAATCATAATAATTGCAGGCTTAAAGCCCAATTTTCACTAATAACACACAGTCGTATTTTTTTTTTTCTTCTTTTTTTTGCAGTACACATTTGTTGCAACTTGTCAATTGACATAACCCCATCCAAAAAAAAAAAAACCCATTCACTGCATCAAAGATTTGTAATTGAAATTCCAGCAAATTTGTAGGTACATTTGAATGAAAAAAAAAATGCACAAAATTTTCTAACTTACCAGAAAAATTGATAAAAAACCCGCTAATTTGTATCTAAATAAGTTAAATTTCAACACACTTGAATTTATTGTTTACAACACAGTTTGAGGGAAATGTTTCATACGAATGCAATGAAACGTCAAATGAAACACATGTTCTGTTAAGACTGTTGAGCTGTCTTAAACGATATGACAAATAAATGTGTTCATTATAGCGACCTCTGTGTATCGATAGAATAATTGAGATTTTATTTCCCAATAAGATTTCGACAAAAATATCATTCCAAGCCAGGTGGAATGTTAACTGCCATATTACATGCATGACAAACATAATATTTACCCTCCGTATTTTTAGAAATATAATGCCCAAATGTCTCGTGCATTGCACACATAAAAATTTCAGGAGAAAGCGAAGCGAACAATTTTTTATCTAAACACATGCGCATTAATATAACCGAAACAGATGTATTTACGAATGGCATACATTTTCCATAGGGTTGACAAGGATCGACAAATTTCATATTGTGCATTATCTCTCCTTTCGATAACAAACTGGCAAAATGTATTTGATTATTCTCATTTCATTCGTGCACAAACCGCCATTCGCTCGTGCATTCGATTTGACTCCGTACTACGACTGTCGCACAAATAAATTATTTTTGTCTCGTCTTTTCAATAGCATAATGTAGTGATTTGTTAAATTTTTTTTTTTATAAATTCTTTGCTCATAATAGTGTGTGTTTGTATTTTCACATTCAAACAAAATCATCGTCTTTCGTTTTACATGTTCTACAAAGAAGTTATTTACTGCATTTTAGATTATTTCTTTCAATTTTTTTAAAACAGCACTGAGTCAGAATTAGACCTGCTCATGAACCGAACATGAACCGTTCATGTTCGAGAATGGTTTCACTTTTATGTTCATGTACGTTCGGGTTCGGTTCGAGTTGTTCGAAAGAGAAAAAAGGATGTTCATGTTCGTTCGCGTTCAAGTTCAGTTTGTTCATAATAATTAAGTTCGATTCATGTTCGTTCGAATATTGTTCATTTAACTAAACCAAATTGAACTGTTCAATACAACAATTAAGTAAGCAATAATATTTCGAATAGGTTTTGTTTATATCAAAAATTCCTATTTTTTCAAATACATCCGAACTATTATTCAGTTGTTTTTCTCAGAAAATGAAGCCGAAGTCGCTTTAGCAAAGAAATTCATTGCCTCTTACGCCATCTCTAGTCGAGTACGGTGTGAATTTAAATTAATATCAAACAAAATTGAGAAAATGGACTTCTATGCCGTGGGCAAGTACCACAACGATCGATTAATGGACTACGGCAAAAGTTGTGCGACGTAGGAAGTGATCTCTATCATTTATACACTGAATAGCACATACACCATTACGGAATGCAAACGACAAATCATATCTTTTTGACGTTTCCGATGGTATAGACAATGTATATTGATAAATCGCTTCCATGCAAAAAATTCATACGTTGATAAATCGTATAGATGGCGTCAAGTGTGTAGAATTTGAACGAACAGGAACAGATCGCATTTATGAACCAGTTGAATTAATTGAACAACGTTCGGAAATTTTGTGATCGCTTGTGGAACGTCTTAATTCAACCGACGGAAAATGATATATGTCGTAGACAGCTATCAGCGTCTTTTTCGGAAATCAGTGTCGGTGGAGATAGGTATGTTTCTCATAGATGTAGATTTAAGAAAAAAAGCGTCTCCTTGTACGTTTTCTGTTTGAAAAAAATTTTGGATAAAATTAAATAATTTTAAATGAACGAAAGACCATATGTTTCCATGGAAATAAAATTGGGAATACCGAAGTCGCTTTAGCAAAGAAATTCTCGTTTCTTACGCCATCTCTACGAGTACGGTGTGAATTTAAATGAATATCAAACAAAATTGTAAAAGTTTACATAGTGGACTTTCATGCCGTGAGCAAGTATATCAACGATTGATTAATTTACTACGGCCTAAGTCGTACGACGTATATCTGATAATATAATCCTATCTTAATGCTATTTAATAAATTTTGTAGAAAATAAGTTGAATTTGTTGGCATTTATGCAAGAAAGATGTTCAAATTGCATAGAGATTTTTGTATATTTTTATTGAATTATAAGAAAAATGCTTAAAATCAAATGAATAATGAGAAAAATTTCAACAAATTATTGAATAAAATCAGATATGGAATGAAAATGCAATCTTGGTTGTAAATTTACTTTTGAATTTAGTTCATCTTATTCTTAATTTATACAGGATCTATGCTATTTGTACGAAAATGTACTGAAAAGTTAAAATCAAAGAATTTCGTGAATGCTCATGTCTATGTAGATATGCGCGCGCACATAGCGAAAGAAAGAAAAAGAGAAAGAATGAGAGGCAGAGAGAGGGAGGACAGAGAAGAGAGAGAGAGAGGAGAGAAGAGAGAGAAAGAGGAGAGTTAAAACTAGTTTGAGGAAAGTGAAGAAGAGAGAGGAGAAAGAAGGAGAAAAAAATGAAAGGCTGCGAGGAATAATATTACACAGAAAATAACATTTTTCCACGGTATTTCGACAAAAATATCATTCACCTGGCTTGAAATGTTAACTGCCATATTACATGCATGACAAACATAATATTTACCCTCCGTATTTACAGAAATATAATGCCCAAATGTCTCGTGCATTGCACACATAAAAATTTCAGGAGAAAGCGAAGCGAACAATTTTTTATCTAAACACATGCGCATTAATAAAACCGAAACAGATGTATTTACGAATGGCATACATTTTCCATAGGGTTGACAAGGATCGACAAATTTCATATTGTGCATAATCTCTCCTTTCGATAGCAAACTGGCAAAATGTGTTTGATTATTCTCATTTCATTCGTGTACAAACCGCCATTCGCGCGTGCATTCGATTTGACTCCGTACTACGACTGTCGCACAAATAAATTATTTTTGTCTCGTCTTTTCAATAGCATAATGTAGTGATTTGTTAAATTTTTTTTATAAATTCTTTGCTCATAATAGTGTGTGTTTGTGTTTTCACATTCAAACAAAATTTATTGTTGACAATCAACAAAATTAATTCATTGTTACAAATATTTGATTTTGTTTTTTTTATATATTATTAAAATTACAATGAATATTTGGTGGTGGAAAAATGGATGTATGAAAAAACAAATATTCATAGAATTGTGTATCGATTTTTTTACAAAGTGAAAATTTTAACAGAGTAAGTGAGAAAGAGATAGTGAAAGAGGAAGAAAAAGAGTTTGGAAAATTCGTCCTGCAAACGGAAATATATTATTTCACACAACTGTGTTTATTTTTCATTTTTTTTTTTCCAACTTCAAGCAGATTGTTTGTTTGTTCAAATAGCTAAATCAGAATAACAACAGGCAAATTTCACACACAAAAATAAAGGGAGGGAGACAAAGAGAGAAAGAGAGAAAGAGAGAGAGAGAAATAGAAAGAGAGAGAGAGAGAGAGAGAGAGAGAGAGAGAGAGAGAGAGAGAGAGAGAGAGAGTGAATGAAGGAACAAAACAGCAACAACCATTAAACAGAAAGCTAGAAATCGTGCAGGAATGGCGGACTAAAGGTAAATTCACAAATTTCAAGCAAAAATTCAACGAAAAGTTAAATTCAAAATATTTCGACATTTTTGTATACTCTCGCTCAATTGAATGTGTACTTTCTTGTTTGCTTAAATTGAATGTGGTTCTTGTTATTTTACCTGATTTTGATGGATTTTTTTTTTTTTTTTTTCTTTTTCACACAAATTTTGCGTTCGCCAAAAATACACAAGAAATTCATTAAGTTTTTATTATTTAGTTTCTTTTTCTTGTGTTATATTTTAAAATAAATAAAATAACTCGTAAAATAAAACATGCAACCAAAACATGAGGAAAAAGCAGAACTTTTTACAACCCTGTAATAGCTAAATTTGTTTCGTGTTTTGAAAAATAAATAAACTCAATAACAAGACGGATGTAATGAATTTAGAGTGTTCTGTCTAGGAATATGAAAAAAAAAAAAACAGGAAAAACCAAGAGTACATGAGTGTTAACACAAAAACGATTACATCACATATTTGTATCCTTATATAGGGCACTGTTACATCAAGCCACTATGATGTTTTCTCATTATTTGTCAATTACTTGAAATGATAACAGCACTTGCACATAAGCATACTACCATTCACAGACATTACACAAAGAATTTCTCTTTTTCTCACAAACAGGATTACTTTCACATTCACATACATACAATAATTAACGGTGGCTTGTAATCTGGTAATTTTCTTCATTTCCAGTAAATGTGATAATGTTGTGAGTGATATCATTAAATCTATTTTTATTAGTTCAAACAATTATCGAAATAATTAGAAACTCATGTTAAACAATCGACACATTTACTTGTTAGCTAGAAGTTTGTTTCGAATTTCCATTTCGTTAAAATTTATCAAATTTGATCAAACAAACCAAAAATGTATCAACGCCCTTAATATCAATTACGAGTTTTTGTTTTCATATTTTTTTTTTTTTTTTTATATTTTGTACTTTTTCTTTTAATTCAGTAATTCATGACTTTTTGTCGCTTGCATGACTGAATTCAATTCTGATATTGCGCTTAAAATTCATTTCAAATAATCATGTGTGTTGTCTTGATTGATTCTACATTTAAATGGTAAAAGTTCATGGACACAATAAGTAAAAAGCAAAATTAATATTGTTTTTTCTTTCTTTTTCTTCTTCTTCTTCTTCTTCTTCAATTTATATTACAGGAGCACGAAAAATCGTTTTGATTTTTAACTGCAGTATGGATAAATATATTGCTTCAATCAAACAAAATGTGCGGCAAATGTAATTAGTTGGAAAAATGTATTCACACAGTTCGTTTGGCAGTAAATTGAGCTTTCTGAACCGCATATTGAATACACGCGGTAACAGACGATCATACAAAAGGCAATGGAATGACAAAAAACGGGCTAGCATGAGTTATATTGTTATTATTGCATTTTTTACCGTTTTTGCATTAATCATATTCACCGAAATTTTTCATATTGATGAAAAAAATCGAATACAAACATTTGGTGGTGGTAACAGCTTACGCCATTCGGGCAACAATCGATATGAATCAGCTCCAGATTATGATGATATTAAAGATGAATACAGTGTTGAAAATGCAGTTTTTTTACGGAATCGATATCATGATAAACAACGCAGTATGTATTAAAAGTATTTTTAAATTTTTCACACTCGGTAAAAGCAGAAAAATATACAAAAAATTAGAATAACTGAAAATATATGAATCGCATTTGGAAAAATATGAAAAAAACAATCTCATATAAAATTCACAAAATAAAAAAAAACAAAAAATATGCTAAATCTGCTTTATGTTTTACAAAGTTTTCTCAAAGGGAAAAGTACTAGATCCAAATCTCAATATGCTATCTGAGAGAAAAAAAAATAAAAAGAGAGAGAAAGCTGTTCAATATAGTGACTAGCAATGGCATAGTGTGGTAAACAAAAAAATTGTCACTCTTCTGTTCCATGTACGAAACCAAATGATTTTTTGTATGCCGCATTTGGTGAGATTTTTTTTCTTTAAAAAAACATTCAAAACTAAGCAAACAAAAATTATACACAAATAACAATTGTTTCCCTATTTAAACGAGATACCAACGAATTTCATATCAAATTAAAAGTTGTAATGAGAACAAATTGTAACCACAAAACAGTATCCGTTTATGAACGCAAATTACAAAAATGATAAAATTCTATAAATAAAAATTCATAAAAACTATGCCATGCTATTCCTGAATATTACATAGAACAGTGTTTTTAATACTTAAATTTCGCATGCAACATGATTAATTCATTCTAAATGGAATTATATTTCATTCTAAAAGAATTATATATTCTTAGAATAATATGATTTTTTTGTTTCTACATTTGATTGCTTTATTGACATTGATCAAAAACTTTTCCCCTTTGCAGTTTCCTCATCAATTTTATTTTCACTTTAATCGAAATAGTATACCAGTGAAAAATATTATTTGAATTTTATTCAAATAAAAATGTCACATTTCTGATTTTTATTTCATTTTTATTTCATAGGTGAAACAAACGAACGTTCCAATGGCATTCCAAATACAGTTACATGGGGATCAGCGTTGCCAATGAATATTGAACGCACATTACCATCATATCCAAGTGATATGAAATCAACAGACGCTTCATGGGAAATTGTTAATGGAACACGATTTAAATTTTTCGTTTATTCAGCATTTTATGATCGTCGTTCTGGAAAACTGATACGCATTATTGGTGCGACAATAACCCGTGTACCAGAAAAGGTTTGGTGTCGTTTTATATATAATACTGGGAATGCAACTGCACCAAGCTATCGTTCTGTAACAATAATGGCACGAGTTAAGGTATGTATGTATGCATGAGAGAGAAAAAGCGATATGATCTATGATTTTTCTTTTAAAATTTATTTTATTTTATTTTCGTTATATATTCACCATACGAATTGAATTATTTCAATGCTTGAGCTTCATTTTCATTCATTCTCAATTGATACGATTTTTATTCGGTTTTTTTTTTCTTTTTTTTGTATCTTTATATCATTTCATATTGCAACTATAGGTGATACGTGAAAATTGGAATTTGAGATACAGTGCATGTTTTGTGCTATGCCCTGTACGAGGGCCTAATGTCAGTGTTCCATATGCTGTTAGTGTTGTAAGCAAACTACGTTCACCACCTGGAAATATTCTTTTAGTTCGCAATACAGATGATGATGTCGATTTAGTTAATACATCACATATCACAAATATACCAGATAAAATTGGCGTCTGTGTGAAACCATTCCATTTTGATTATGATTCGGTAAGAAATTCAATATACATCACATTTCTTTCTATTTTCACTGTGAAATTCCATATAGAAACTGATACAATGGAGAGCATATTTTACTGTATGTTTTCTATTTTCTACAAGAAAATCGAACATTGAACATTTCTAGTGAAACAAAATCGATTTCTCATATATTTTTTTTTTCTCTCTTTTTTCAGGCATTGCATTTGCTTGAGTTTTTGGAATTGAACACCATTCTCGGTGTATCTCATTTCACATTTTATAATCATACATTGGGTTCCAGAGCGTCGTGTGTTCTCAAGCATTATATGAATGGTGATTTTTTAACAGGTGATGCAGCAAATGGTTCAAAAAGTGAATATCGTCGTCCGATTGCTAATCAAAGAGCCACTATAAATGTACTACCATGGGATCTTCGAATACAATCACAAAAGGATATTCGCACTGAAGGGCTGTTTGCAGCATTGAACGATTGCGTTTATCGAAATATGTATAGGTAAAAATATCATATTATACCATACCATCGATCTATATGTGCATTTTTCTTTAACAAGCAAACAAACCTGATTTCATTAATAAATGATTCAATTTTATCACTGATTTTGCCATTCATTTATTTACAGATATCTGCACGTTGCTCTCATTGATTTGGATGAATTTATCATTCCACGGTACAATAATACACTCAGCGAATTACTGAAGTAAGTTATTATTTATCAATTCATATAGTTTCGCTGAAAGTTTTTAAATTGTAATTAATTCTTTTAATTTCAAGTTATTTAAATACCCGATGGAAGAAATTCAGTAAAAATGGACGCAATACTGGCGCATATTCATTTCAAAATGCATTTTTCTATTTACAATTTCCTGACGATTCAATTGTCTATTCGCATGAAAATACGATTAATCCAGCCTTACGTGCAGCTTTGATTACACAGAGAAAAACAAAAAGGTTTTTGATCGAAAACACATTCATTTTATCTTATTGTTTTTTGATTTCATTTTTATAATCGTGTTTTTATCGTTCGTACAAAATGATAATATGTGTTGTTTATACAGACGTGCAAAATTGCATCCACAAAAACAACGATCCAAATACATTTGCAAACCAGATGCGGTTGTTGAAGCTGGTAATCATTTTGTTTGGGAATTTATAGCTGGCAGAGGATCAACAAGCGTACCAGCTGATGCGGGCATTTTACATCATTATCGTGTAAGTGTTCAATTTCTTTGTCCTTTCTCTCTCTCTCTCTCACTCTCTCTCACTCTCACTCTCACTCTCACTCTCTATCTATCTGCATTATTTTCCCATTTTTATGTCAAATATTTGCTTTTTCTTTTGTTTTCTCCTCAAGGTGTGCGAATTCGGTGGTGATGATTGCATCAAAGCACCATCAGTAGTTGATCGTACAGCTCATAAATATTCGGATCGTTTAGTGCGACGTGTCGAAGAAATATATAATCAATTGAAGATACCATGCAATTTAGTTGATTTACCAAAAATACCAACTGCACCGCCACCAACAGCAGCGCCAAAGAAAACTCCGTCACGATTCAATGGCCAACTTATTGGTGAAATAAGCAACACATTCAGAAGTGATCTCCATTTTCGGCCATCACTTTAGTGAAAAGGTGGGGGTGGGAAAAAAAAAAACTAAAAATCTCTAATCAGCCAAAAATAAACGTTGCTAATTATGAGCTCGAGCCAATTTTGAAATAATCCTAAATGAAAACGATTTACACATTGTGATCACAACTTCGGCAAGAAGTGTTACGAATAACTATTTAGACTAAATAATGAGAAACTAAAAGTAAATTAGGCCTAGTAGCGCAGAAATTGTTTTTTTTTTCGGATTGTTGGGTTTTTTCTTTCACCGAAATCACAACGAACACGAATTCCGAAAGCAACTTTTTTCAATAGAATAAGAAAGATGTAAGGGGAAAAAACACAAACACACAAACACACATACACACATGTTAATTTAGACTGCGCTTAAATTGATTCGTACATTTCATGAGTCAATAGTAGGGCTTTTTCGAATTCTAAACCAGCTTCTCGTAGATGACTGAAATAAGAAGGAATATTTTTGTTTATGAAAAATAAAAAGACCTGCTCAATATTGCTCAGATGCTTCAATAATGTTATTCAAATGACTAACCAAAAAAAAAAAAAAAAAAAAAATAATAACATATCAATTGAATGCGTTGAAAATACTAACAAGATCTATCCTCAAAACAATACTAACTTTATTCGAATGTTTAACGATAGTTTTGAAACGTTTTAAAAAAGAAAGAAAAAAAAATTAAATAAAAACTATTTTCTACACAAGTATCTAAAGATCAGCAAGTTTATATGATCCATATAAATATGGAATCACACACACTCACTCACTCACTCACTTCTTACCCAATCATTCCATTCAATCAAACTTCGAGTTTTAACCCATCCCATCGTGTCACATTACATAAAACACCTTTTCATCCTTTTCCACTTATTCAAATTCATACGTAATTTAATGCTTTTAGGAATTACGTTAATTTTTTTTTTTTTTTTTTTTTTATTGAAATCAAATGGTTAATAAAATCCATTTTTAATGAGGCATAGTTGATATTATTTCTAAATAATAGTAAAATGTGTCAACAAATGCTTCAGTCAAAAGAATTTATTTTTGTGATTTAAATAAGATTACATTTTTATTTTGAACAGCAAAATGATAATAAGAAGAAGAAAAATATGTTGTGAATTTCAAACACATACATACACACAAATACCGCCGAAGATTCAAAATGTATTTAACTAAATTATATCTCAATAAAAAAGAAAAATATACTATTTCATAATTAACAATGCGAATTTGGATCTTTTTTTCTTTCCTTCAATTTTGTTTTTCAATTCAAATTTTAATTTTAATTTTGGTTTTGCTTTGCAAAAAATTGAGATAGCCTCATTATGAGGTACTTTATAAATGCAGAAAAGTGAATTTTCTTTGAAAATAATTTTTCTTAAACAATTTTTCTTAAACAATTTTTTCTCAAAATGATTTATCACTATAGCGATTATTATCTGAATCAATGATCAGATGCTGTTTTGCATATTCCCACATAAATAACGAGGCGGTTACATGCACATTCAACGATCGAACTACACCAAATTGTGGCACTTCAACAGCCATATCCAATAGATTTAGAATATTCGCCGGAATTCCATCTTTTTCATGACTGAAATATTCAAAAAAAAAAAAAAAAAAAAAAAAAAAAATTAGAAAAACGAGAATCAATTTCAGTAAATTCAATTTCAATAAAATGGAAAATAAATTGATTAAAATTAATCTAATTTTCTAATTTTCATTTAAAACCTTACCCAAGCACTAACACCATACGACGCGGCAATGTTACTTTATTTAATTCACCACCAAATGCTGTTTGCTCAGCTCCAACAATCGCATATCCATTTGTTTTCATTGCCATCAAATAGCTAACAACATTGTAATGCTTCACTTCGAAGAATTTTAACCATTTTTCAGATGCCATACTGAAAGTAAGACATCATATTGACATGAACATCGATAAATATTCTTTCATATAATTAAGTTGTGAATCACATTTAATTGGATTTATGAATTGCCATTTTTATCGTCAATTTTATATATGCTTTGATTTTTCGTTTTTTTTTTTTTTTCCTCTTTTTTGATTGACATGAGTGTATTTTTATTGACATTACCTGATTGATGAGAAGTCATTATGTTTTAAATGCTTTAAATTATCCAATGCAACGGCTTTTACACCAAACACTTCACCAGAACGAGAAAGACCACCAAGGTTAGACGGTTTTGTTAATAAACTTCCAAGAATGATTAAATCACTTTTCGATTTCTGCAAAAGAGAAGAAACATAATGAACGTTATTTTTGAAATTTTACTTTTCTTCGAAAACTTTCATGTAAAATTACATGAATTTGCAATGAAAATTGAGCAATTTTGTGAATGAATTTTTCGTTGAAAAATAATCAATTTGTCGTTGTTTCTAATATTGAAAAAAAAAAAAAAAATTGGAAAAAAATTCTATTTTTGAAAATCAATCAACATTGGATTGAATTTTCGTTTGAAATTCAATCAATTTGATGGTTTTTTGAAGATTTTCTTTTTAAATTTTTTTTTCAAAGTAAATCAACATCACATTCCACTTATAGACAAATAAGAAACAAATTGTAATATTTACCGAATTTCTTCGCATAAATTCATCGGATAAGCTGTTTAGTATTTGTCTATCAATAAATGTTTCACGATAAGTAACCAATTTTCGTTGTACATTGCCACCTTGAACTGGATTAATCATTGTATCTTCGACATTATCAATAAATGCCAATTCAACATCGACACTTTCTTGCGAGGTTAAATCATCAACTTCATCTGTATTAATGGCCATGCTTGGATTTTCTTCATCATAAATCTCATGTTTGTAGTATTCATCGGATAGCATTTTAGTAATACGGGGTATTTCACGCAATATATACATGCTATGTAGCATTTGTTTTGCATCAATTTGTTCAAATCGATATTTATAAGCGTATGAAAATTTCAATGCTCGACTTACTTTAACTTCATGTGCAATTTTTGTGCTATCATAGAGCATTTTAAATTCGTCAATTAAATTAAATTTCTCACAAAGTTTAATTAAAACGATTTGTGCTGATGTTCGTACAATGATTTGCTTAACGAAAATATATTTTATAAGAAATTCAATGCATTCTCTTGCAAATTCAACATTTGATGAATTCTTCGAGCAAACATAGTAAATTGTCATGAACATTGACTGTAATCCTTTGTTACCATCAATCTAAATAGGAAGAATGCAATAGGATTAATCAAAAAGATTGAGATAAAATCGAGAGAAAAAAAAATGCAAAAAAATAAATCAAATTGTTAGAAAAAAAAAAAAAAAAAAAAAAAAAAAAAATGAAAAAGAATCATTTACATCTTCAATTATTTTCAGCATTTGGACTGGATCAATGGTTTCAGCCAAGATAAGCTCATTGATATGTGTTACATTTGTTTGATTCGCTTCCTCACGAATGATTTTTAACATTCGATCATCCCATTGTGGATCCAAACGGAATAGAAATGCAAATGCCTGTGTAATTCGTAGTTTCATTGAATGATGATGTGAGTTGGTATAGTAACGAACTCGATAAATTTCCGTATTTTTCTCAAACAATAGATTTTTTACATTTCGAATTTGTTTCAATTGATTATTTACTGCTATTGTACGCATCGCACTCAACCGAACATTTTGATTATATGATGATGAACTGGATTTAAAATAAAATAAAATAGTTTAGGATTTTTTTTTTCTGGACTGAATGACTTATCTACAAAAATGTTACCTTGATTTTGATGATATGAAATCATATGCTTGCCTGGGAAATGGAAAATTTAAATATATTGTTACTATAGAAACGGGCTTTTTAACACAATTTTTTTTAGATGGAACTAATTAAGCGGAATGCTTCAATGAAAAATAGAAAGAAAAGAATGGACAATTTATGGACAATTGAAAGAGAAAGAGAGGAAGAGAAAGAGAGAGAGAGAGAGAAGGAGAGAGAGAGAGAGAGAGGAAGAGTGAAAGAGATAGAGGCAAAAAGAAAGAGGGAAAGAGAAAGAGCGAGAGAAACAAAGAAAGAGATAGAGAGAGAGAAAGAAAGAGAAAGATAGAGAGAAAGATAGAGAGAGAGAGATAGAGAGAGAGAGATAGAGAGAGAGATAGAGAGAGAGAGATAGAGAGAGAGAGAGAGAGAGAGAGAGAGAGAGAGAGAGAGAGAGAGCAAAGATCATAGCAAAATAAAGATAAGGATTAATGCTTACTTTTCTTCGCCCTTGAGCTCATTTCCATAAATAAGAGCATCAGCGAGGATTGCATCCACCATTTGTGCGCAATACGGATGATTTTGTGTGAAAATGCAACTAACATCCAACTTTCCAGTCAATAATATTCCATAAGCCTTCCAAATATCAAATTCCAAATTGTGGAAATTGCTCAAAATCCTAGTGGAAGTGAAAAAAGAAAATAAAAACATTTCACGCTCTAAATATTAAATCATTTCGAAAAAGTCGTAACAATTCATTGTCATACTTATGTAAAACATTAGCTTGATGTGACTGTTTAAAGTCGTAACTTTTATCGATGAAACAATCGTATAATCCTTGAATTGCTTTAACATCATCTTCATCATTTGGATTGAAACGACTCTGTTGTAAATGGATAAAAATTAATCTTGAGATTTTTCTCGTAAAACAACATTATTCTCACTTTAATTATTTTCAACTCAATGAAAAAAAAAAAAAATTAAATTGCAATGATAATGATGTGAAAAGAATATCTCAAAATGTTTGAACGATTTACAAAGAAAAAAAAAAACACAAATTCTCACCAAATCGATATCAACATGTTCCAATTCCACTGCATCAGCTAAAACGCCCAAAACGGCCAATTTATTTGGATACAATTCACAGCATTTCGTCATTTTCATGCTAATCGTTGTTAAATGATCTTTTATTTCCTGAAGTTGATTCATTTGATTATCGACATACAATTTCTTTCGAATAACTTCATGAAAATTCACCAATGTTTTATTAATTGCCTCAAATGTTGATGAATCAATGCGTTCAGTTGTAAATTTATTTACAATAAATTTAAGCAATGATGCTGCAAAATTAACTGCATCCAGGGTAATATTTCCGTGTGGTTTCATTAAATTATAAATACGTGGTTTTATCACATACAGTGCATCTTTTAATTGATTTTCCATGCAAAGATTATTGAATAGTAAATATTCATAATGTGGAAAATAATAAATCATGGTGCGATGTTTTTCATAAAATTCATCCAATAATTTTGATTGTTCCTTAATATTTGGTACAGCATATTGAAAATATGCAATTTTCGTTTCGATGGAAACACTACTCAATTGAATGAAATTAAATTCAAATGTTTGTAAATCAAGTGATTGATTAAATCCATTGAATATTTCAATGCATGGTATAACATCATATAATCCAAGCACTTGTTCCAATGTAAATTTTTTTATACCAATATTTTGCAATATATGCACCGCCATATCATTACAATATGGCATATGTTTTATTATACGCACGGAACGCTTTAGAAATGCAAGCAATAAACCAATTTGAAATCCAATACCCTTTGTTAATTCAATATAAATATCAAGTGATTTGATCACTATCCATAATGGTACCGGTTGCCATCCGATCAACATCATAATATCAAATGTATGATTCATATCCGATTCTTGAAAATATTTTGCTAAATGTTGATCTGATATTTTTGCTTCAGAATGTAAATATGTGTTGTTCAATGCTTGATAAAAACCGTTCATTAAATGGCTATCATGTTGCAATGAAATTCCATGTTGTAATATAAATTCGATGCCATAGTGAATTACAACATTATTATGATGTTTTAATACCAATGCAAATATTATTGTATACCAAAATGATGGCAAATTTTTTACAATATCATTTAAATATTGTTCCAAACATGTGATTATTAAATGGCATTGAATTTCCAATAAACTTTCCAATACGGTGAAATAATTTTTCCAAATTGTTTCCAAATTAATATCATTTTCAATATGTAAAATTTCACCGGTGGTCATTACATCATTTTGATTTGTTTCCAAAATATTTTGTAAAATATAAATTGCTTGTTTGCGACGCATCATTTCTTTTGATTCAATAGCTGCACGTAAAAAATGCCATAATTCATTCGATAAAAATTTACCACGAAATGATTCATTCAATTCACATTCATGTAGATAGACATTGATAAGTTGCGCTATAATTGCATAGCAAATATTACATTGATGCTTTGCAACACGTGACGAACATAAATTTTGCCATATAAAATTTAGCAATTGTTCATTTGTCAATGATTTAACAGCAAGGTTATGTTGTCGTTGCATATGTGATTCAATCAATAGCAATGCTTCATTTAATAGTTTCATATCGGTAATTGGTCCATGAACCGCATCAATAACTGTTTTTAATATTTCAATTGGTATTTCTGTATCAAATACTCGATCTAATCGATGTAAAATTTGTAAATAAACTGAAATAATGTTAAAATGCTCTTGTTTCAATGCAATTTGTAAACATGAATGTAAATTATCATAGAATTGCTCATTTTTTAGACATTTTGTTACTGTAACCATTACTTCAAATGCATCAACCAAATAATTACTCAAATACTTTTCACCACTAAGCAAACGTTTGCTTTCATTTAAATTGTGAAAAAATCGATTTGGTTCCAATAATGTCATTAAATACGAAAAATGATCTAATTGTGTTTGTTGACATTGCTTTTGTGCGGATTGTTGAATTAATTGCTGTTCATAAAAATATGACATTAAACCAATATACGCTCGCAATGCATTTGTATCAAATTGTTGAAGATTTATACGGAATGCATCTCGATCTTTGCAAAATATGAAAATATTGTCAATCAATGCTAAATCATTTTCATATTTCACTTGAATGCTTGACATCATTCTAACCTTTAAATTGGTTTTTGTTTGCCGCTAAATTACCGTCTACAAAAGAAACAAAAAAAAAAAAAACACATTTTTTCATTTTGAATATGTCAATTTCTCATGAAAATTACTTTTTAATTTACCTTATTTTGACAGTTTAACTGATCCAGTAGCCAATTTATATTATTAAATATTAATTTCAAAAAAAAAGAAAAACCAAATTTTCTAATTCTTACAAGAAAAGAAAAAAATCACACTTGAATTGTTTTCAGATGAATATTGTGTACAAACGATACACCACACAGATGACAGTGAACAAAAGCACGTGTGTGACAATGAACTCTATCGGCGCATGTATATGTTTTTCACTGTGCAAAACAACAATAAACAAGTTATGTTCACATTTTTATTTCACTATTGGTTAATAGACGGCGCTGTATTGTGGTTTTTCATTTCAATAACGTTGGAAATTTTCGCTAATTATTTTTAAATTACAAGTAAAACGAATTTGTTTCTGGAACCATGATTGATAGAATATATAAAAATGGAAACCATCAACCAAATTGAATAATGTGCAGCGGTAAAAGTCTATATGTTAAGTGACAAGTTGGTTGGCTTAAGCTGATTTGCTTGTTTTTCTCAATCATCAACAATAATAACAACAACAACAAACAAGTGAAAAAAAAAAAAAACTTTTTCGGAAGAAATAATAAAACTCTTAATCCAATTGGTGCCAAACAATCTAATGAAAGCGGTAATTAAAGTGACAAAACAAATGAATGGAGCAGCTCGTGTGCAATTTTCATCGATATACGCGTTACGGTATACATACAATATAATATATAAAATTGCACGATGGCTATCTGATTAATTGTCCGAACAAGTTACCAAAAGTATGTTACAAAAATTACGATCACAACAGAAGCGCGTTCTTTTTCGAGTGTGTGCTGTTGTTTTTCGTTGTTTGGAGAGAGAGAGAGAGAGAGAGAGAGTGGGAGGGGATTGGTGCAGATTTTGTTGAATAACATCAACAGACCAAAAAGCTGCAAAGAAGTAACAAACCGGCAATATTGATAACAGTAATAATAGTAATGAGTAGCAAATAGCTTAATATGGAGAGAGAGAGAGAGAGAGAGAGAGAGAGAAAGAGAGAGAGAGAGTGGGCTTTGAAATCTTTTTTCGGTGTGTCATTTACATTCGCATACATTAATCTGGTTCGGTTGGTTGCTATGGCCGCACATTAATTAGGATGTTATTCACTTCATATTGTATGTGCATGGAAGAAAAGTAAATAACCTAGCTCCAGATTCTGTCGAATTGATGTGCAGATGTGTCTAGTGTTATGTGAATGAGAACAAGAAAGAAATGTAGGTTTTGAAAATGTGCGCACTAATTTTGTCACGATTTAATTGATAGTACAAATTTTTTTAAGCTTTTGGCTAAACTAAATCTCATCGTATTTGTTAAAATTTATCTTATTCCATGTTACCATGTTTGGTTCGGTATTGACTGCTACACGTTAAATATTAGTGATTCTCGTTGGATTCAATTTTAAATGCGATGTCATTAATTTGAAGTGACTTAAAGACAAAATGGTTAAAGTTTTTCCTTAATTATGCGCGCATTGCGTTAAAATGTTGAATATAATATGGAAGCATTTGTGTGTTTGAGAGAATTTTAACGCTGTTGCGATGTAATGTGTTCAAAGGAAATTGTATTGCGGTCAAATCAGTTTATCTATAGCGAAAGGGGGCTGAATGTATTTGGCTTAGGCATGATCAACCTTGTGCACATCACAATCCATGCATAATGTAAAAGGCATCCATAAATTTTTTGGCATCCGATAGTCTGCTCATGACTTCATAGATCATAGTGACTATAAGCACTACTCGTAATGCCTTCATCTTTCTCTCATTTAATTTTTCTTCGCATTTATATCAATTTGAATGTGTATGTGTGTGTGTGTGTGTGTGTGTGTGTGGGGGGGGGGTGTGTGTGTGTGTGTGTGTGTGTGTGTGTGTGTGTGTGTGTGTGTGTGTGTGTGTGTGTGTGTGTGTGTGTGTGTGTGTGTGTGTGTGTGTGTGGGAAGAGACGGAAAACCATTGATCCTATCATTCAATTTCAGCCATGTTCGATGTCAATGGAATGCTGAATGAGTTTAAGACAACACAGCTCAAGAATATCTTGGATGGACTATCATGGAAAATAGATTGGAAATAAAACATCATAAAATATGTTATACGGATGTAATGCATTATAAAATCGGCGCGCGTAAATTTCAAAATGCACATAAAAGCGGCAGAGATTAAGTGCCAAAAGTCATGTGTGCCATCGTTTATTGGTTACTTTTAATGGTTTTTCCATTTGCTCAATATTTAAGGCGCGCTGTCACTGTGTATCACATTCACCCTCTTTCCCTTTCTCTTTCTCTTACAGTCACTGTCAATATTTCTGTCTCCCTTTCTCTCTTTCTCTCTCTCTCTCGCTCTCTCTCTCTCTCTCTCTCTCTCTCGCTCTCTCTCTCTCTCTCTAACTCGTTCGCAATCTTTTGCTGTCTCATTCATTCACATTGGTGTTAGATTGAAGTAATATTGCCTGCCCGCAGTTGAAATAAACTATAATCAAAATTGATTTTCGACTGTTGATTGTCTCATGGAATATGGGCGGCATAAAGGATTTTTAGCCCATCCATAGATATCAATGTGGTAAAGAGTTATGGTTTGACTCTTGAGATTGTCAATAGCTGTTTGATTAGTTGCTTTAAGCTGTCCCTCTATTCGTCTTTTGCTGTTCATATTTCTCTCTCTGCCTACCTTCATTTTATTTTTCCACACATCGTCCACTATACCGTCACAACAACCATTCCGAATGACATTTTACCAAATGCAAATAAAATCCCGTCATGTTTTATCGTCTAACACTAAACCACAAAACAAATAGCACATAAAATCGAATGACATTTCGAAGCGTAAAATTTTAAATGAAGACAACCAGTAGAAAAGTGAAAAGTGAGAGAAAGGGGAAAAAAGGGTGAACGAGAATGAAAAGCGAGTTCGAAACGACACATCCAAGTGCCCGTAATAATTCAAGTACACTCTCCCCCCCCCCCCCTCTCTCCCACGCTGTTTATCTTTTGGTCTTTTTTACATCTTCGTGCTTTTATGTTGGTTCCCTTTGGTTTTGCACTTTCGTATTTTTTTGCATCTTCTCCTGTATTATTTGTTGTTCATATGAAGCGAATTACATTTATATTATGTACATCATATGCCATGGGACGAATGAGTCAAAACAAGCAATACGCACACTACGATTTTCATGACGGTTAAAATTCACATAAATTGTCGATTATTCTCAAACGCAATAGAGGTACATAATATAATAATCATCATAAATGTTTTGCTGTTGATCGAACATACCACATCGTATATACACACACACACCAACTCTCTCTCTCTCTCTCTCTTTCTCTCTTTGTCTCTCTTTCTCCTTTTAACACATAAATACCGTGTGTAGCGATGAAGGTCTTACGACGAGTACAAGAACAAAAGTGAGTACCATGTACCGAGGTTACGTTTGACTCAATTTCAGATGCGTCTAAATGTGTACGTGTTGGCATTTTACGATGAACGACCGAAAATCCCGTGGCACACATGCATGAAAAAAAAAAAACCAGTCACAAATCGTCATAAATTAGATGAATCGAAGAGAAATGATTTTAGCGGGTGTACTGTTTTCATCGCCGTCGACGTCGTTGGCCACATCTTTTCAGCATGCATTCATACCGCGTTTCCTGCTGGTTGGTTAAACGTATTCCAGAGTTAGCTAATACCGTACATTGATCGCTGACATATTCATTCGTATTCCACATGTGATTCGATGTGTTTACTCATTTCAGTATGCTTTTCTGTTTAACATTCAAAAGAGGGGGGGGGGGGGCTGAAAGAAGGAAATGAAATATAAAAAGAAACGGAAAAGCTGATTCGCAACCATTTAAGCAAATACAAAAATCGAGTAAAATGAAACAGTGTTTTCTTCCTCGTTTTCCTTCATTTTGTTCTTTGCCATAATTTTCACGAAAGAATATTGAACCAAGAATTGAGGTGATGCCGATGGTTTTTATTTGATTCAATACGTACACGTCGACATATACGAACGATTAATTTGCCAAATGTACGTAAAACAGAATAAACACATGCATGAAAGAGCCTGTACATATCTTGCCATTCGTATGGATTTTGTTTTTATGGAATTGACTACTTTCGGTGCGATAAGTGTAAGAGAGGGAAAGAGAAAAAGAAAGAGTGAGAGAGGAAGAGAGATGAAGAGAGATGAATAGAGAGGGAAGAGAGAGAGGGAGAGAGAGGGGGAGAGAGAAGGAGAGAGAGAGGTAGAGAGAGGGGGAGAGATAGAGGGAGAGATGGAGAGAGAGAGAGAGGGAAACAAAATGGGAGACAAGAAGAAGTGCATACGAAGAAAGAGTGAGAAATAGAGACGAGCTGATGCCATGTATATTGCTTACAGATCACACAAAATGGAAAAGAGTGATACATAAATATTATTTCAATTTTATTACCGTCAAAAGTACGAATGAATTTTGGAAATAAAAAGAAGAAATTTCTAAATTGACTCAAAATATGTAGTGGCTGAATCTATCTCTCTACATCATTTCTCGTATCCCTTCAATCCTTTCTTTTTTTTCCATTTCCTCTTCTTTTCTGTTTCTGTTTCTGTTTCTGTTTTTGTGCTGGTTTATTTTTTCCTGCGTTCAATTTGGGAATGCTGTGAAATCATGTTTGATATGTGTGTATATGCCAGCTCAAATAATATGTATTTTTTTATGGTTCGACATTTACGTTCGATAGATTTTCGCCCGATATTGCACACACAAACACACAAGCGCGCATTCATTCACTCAGTCGTTCGTTCACTCACTGTTTAGAATTGGAAATCTGTTGGAAACCGAATCAAACGAATATAATATTGGCATTGGCACGTTGCCTCTTCTTTCATTGATACAATGAAAGTGAAATACATATATACAAAAAGCGAGTGTTTTCAAGTGAGCGAAGCTCAGATGAATGAACGAAACAGGCACAACAAAATTGTGAACGAGAAAGAAGGAGAGCAGAAAAAAAAAACTCATAGAAATTTATACGATTCGGTAAGTATCTGAAATAATGTTTGGCATTGCTGGTTTCATTCTTCAGCCGCCCCAAGTATGAATATATGTTACATGTTTTTTTTTTCTGCCTTTTTCCCACATTCAAACACACCGTCATGTATTTTATTTTCTTGTTGATGCTATTCGCAATGCAATCGAACATCGACAATACAAAAATATTTGCTGGGCGACTATGAACGAAAAAGAAGGAAGAAAAAACCCATCAAAAATAAATTCCAGCATTATGTTCAAGCAATAAAAGTAGATGTATTTCAATTGGAAACCAAACTCTTATCGTGCAAACGCATAATGAATCAAAAATACCCGATTAAGATGTATTTGCCAATGCAACCGATTTTAAGCCATGAAAGAAATTATGAATCTCGGGGTTCGCCTACACAAAACGATGAAAATGAAGGAACGAACCCACCGCAAAAAAAAAAAACGAAGAAAAAAAAAAACAAATAAACAACCAATATACAATTTATTATAATACACTCATATACACACTTATATACGCATTCAAATACACATAACAACAAATGTGTGATATCCAGAAACCAAATAAAAATAGATTCCATGAAATGCTTTTGTGTAACATCTTCGATGCGGATCAATCGTACTGATTCCCTCACTTACTGAATTTTTCAATCGTTCGCATATTCCAAAAAAGCTTTTACGTGATATAACCGGATTTGGTTTGGTTGTTTGGCTATATTTTGCTATTTCCAAATACTCTTTCATTTCTCTTCGTTTCACGGTCTATCTCTTTTTTTTTCTTGTCGATTTCTATTTGAAGTGAACCGTACGATTTCGTATTAAATCGAAAGAGACAGAAGGACATGTGTGTGGGTTTGATTTTCATAAAAAAAAAAATACTGATAAATGAGAAACGATGGGATAAGAATAAAAGAAAAACAGAGAGTGGAAGAGGGAGTGGGTGGCAAGGAGCAGGAGAGAGAGAAAGAGAGAGAAAGAGAGAGAAAGAGAGAAAGAGAGAGAAAGAGAGAAAGAGAGAGAGAGAGAGAGAAAGATAGTAATCGAAATGAAAACAATATGAATGGAATAACACACATCCATTGACTTATTCATTATGTTTGTACTTTATCGCAGCACTTGATTCAGATTCTACTGTGAACAGTGAATATACAAATCCGTTACACATTCCGTATATCTTATTATTTTTCTTATTAGGTTGGAGCTTTCAATAGGATTTTTTGTCCCTGTTTTCTCAACATTTTTTTTTCTTTTTTCGTTCTGTTTCCGTTGCACTGAGAAATTGTTTGTGGCAATCTTTTAAGTTGGCTTAAAGGTTTTATGTGATAAAAACGTTTGTGTGTAGTGACATTCGTTGTTTCGATGATGTTTGTCGATGGTTTTTTCTTTCTTTCTCTCTCTCTCTCCCTCCCTCACTCTTTCTCTCTCTCTCCATCTCTCTCCCTCTCTCTCTCTCCCTCTCTCTCTCTCCCTCTCTCTCTCTCCTGCTCCTTGCCACCCATTCCCTAGTGCTAGAAAATCACCGAAAGATTGTTGCCAAAAGTGCTCAATATTTTTTGGCAATTTTCATTATTTAATCCAATCTTTTTGCAATGTTTGTATCTTCAATGTAGAGAACTGTTCTTATTGACAGGCATTTCATTCCAAAAAAAAAAAAAAAAAAAACAAAAATATTGTCTTGTTATTTTTATTTATGGATCTCTTTCTCAATTGACACATTTTCGTTCTGAAATGAGATTGTGCCATTTTCTGAATAACAACAACAATAGGTAATGCCGGGGAAAAAAATAATATCAATTTTTCATATGACACATGCACACATCAATAAGCTTTGACTTTGTTGCTAAAATTATTGTGTATTTTTTTTTTTTTTTTTTTTTCAGCACAGCAAATACACGACAACTTAATAACAGCAGCAGCAGCACCATCAGCAATCATTCGATTTTGTTATGAATATAACCGAATTTTCGTCTGTTCAGCTTCAATTGTACTTAAAATACACTCACAAACACACACATTGCTCGGGTCGTGTTTTTACTTTCTTGATATAAACATCATCATCGTCATAATCATGAATCAAAATCATTCAACATTTAAAACATATAGGGTGGCTCAAAATCAAATCCAACATGCTACATGGAAACGCAGAAAACAAGCATTCGTGTGAAATAGGAAAGCAAAAAGGAGAAAAAAAAAAGATATGACGAAACTGAAAAATTACGTACTATACACACAGTTAAAGGCATTTATTTCAAAAATTGGGATCAAAAGAAGAGTGGCGAAGCAAAACAACCAAATCCATTCACGCATCGAAGGCCCAAGCTAAACCAAACCAAACCGAACCATCGTTATGTAAATTGAAATAAACACACCGACTAAAAGCCATTCATTTTAGAAGTTTAGTAGGTAAGAGCATATCTCCACACCACGCACATTATATATAATGATAAGAATTCCGACGCAGATGCTGCAGACTACGTAGCTGATATGGTTTTGCTGTTGTTGCTGTTACCGTTATACCTAACTCAACTCATGATGATTATATCGCATATTGATGAAATCGGGAAAACACTACTAACGTAAGAGAAAGAAGGATAGAGCGAGCGAGAGAGAGAGAGAGAGAGAGAAAGAACGGCTGAAAGAGCGAACAAGGGTGCCATAGAAAAAGGGAGAGAGAGAGAGAGAGATACAGAATGAGGGAGAAAACGAGATGGAAAGAAAAAGCGTTAAGTAGTACAGAGTACATGCACCATAAAGTCGTAAACTGTTTTGTATGAAACGCATCACGAATAGAAAAAGAAAATAACGAATATAGCAGCCAAATTTGAGACGGTCTATGCAAAAGAAAGTGTGTGAGTCTGGTACCTTTTTCCCCTCTCTCTCTCTCCCTCTCTCTGTGTGCGTGTGTGTGTATATTGGTGTTTGTATGCGTGTGATGATAGTCCATTTATTGTGATGAGCTAGGTAGTATTCTCGATCAATGGCAGAGGTGTTAAGCTTTTTTTCACAAGGCTGAATACTTCGGCATTGGAAAATAGTGTGATCAAATGCAAAGCAATCATTAAATAGTTCTTAAACACATCAACCTTCTGCAGTTTTTTTCTTTCTCTTCTTTATGTTTCCTATTTATGTCGAAACAACGCATGTGTGTGTGTGTGTGTGTGTTTGTGTGTGTTTTTTTTGTGTGTGTGTGTGTGTGTGTGTGTGTGTGTGCCTTCGTTGGTCATAATTTATTACGGCTCGTTCGAAGGTGTAGATTTATCCACATTTGTATAGCTAGCGATAGATGAAGGGCAACAACAATGACGTCGGGAAAAAGAAGTAGCAGCAACAACAGCAGCAGCAGCCGCACCATCACAAATGAATGGTATTTGAATCAGGGGGCTGCTGTCATCCCCTAATCAATCGGTGATTTCTTATATATTTTTTTCCTTCTTCTTCTTCTTCTTCCTCTTCTTCTTCTTCTTCTTCTTCTTGTTCTTTTTGGTCGAAATGATAATGGTTTTTGAGAGAATATTTCTTTTTATATGGCATTTTGCACCATCAGTTGCGAATCCATGAAATATCATTATGTTAGTTGGATGCATGTTGAAAAGCTTAATAACGAAACATCTCATCGCCTATATCAATCGTTGTTACAAAATTGAAGCGGAAAAAAAAAATTGCGAATGTGTGTGTATCCCACACGTTCCCAAAATGGCCATATGGTGGTTTTTATATAATTTATTTCTTGACGATGCCGACAGCTCAATGACTATTGTATGTATTGACAAATGATTGACATGAGACCATCATCAGCATATCGTCATAAGTCATAACATATGAAATGCATATCATAAATTCAATCAGGCCCCGTTAAATTTCCTACGAATTATTTCAATAAATTGCCTTAACTAATGCAACATTAAACATTTCAAGCTTAAACGGTTTTATTTTATAGGCTCATAGCGCCACATCACATCAAAATTATCTCAATTATATTTAATTATATTTTATGAATGGCAACATTTTTCACACGCATACAATTTTATCAATTGACCAAAATGATATTTATTCTGTATGATAATTATGTAATTATTGTGATTTTATTTCCAGGAAAATGCTTCCATTCCCTTACCAAATATTTATTACAATTTTTGGCGTAATGAATATGCGTTAAATTTCCTAATGAATTTCAGATATAAATTTCATTCGTTTAAATACCACTGATGTTGTTGAATATCAAATTTTGCGAGACATATTCAATAAAATACAGAAATTCAAGCAATATAAACGGAAAAATGTAGTCTTAACGCATTCGAAATCTTGAGAAATACAGAGAGAATGAAAACGAGAGCAAATGATTGGCATTAAAATGAATAAAAAATACTGAGAAATAATTTAAAAGCTAGTGCACGTTAGAGTATTATATGTTCACCGATATGACAATATCGTGTAAAATAACCGTATATATATATATTATATAAAATGTGCGTTTGCCATTCAGTCAAAATTAATACTTTTGGCATTTCGAGTTGGTTACCTTGATCTAAATAAATTTCTCTATTTTATGCGTATGGGTGGCATGAGATGAATGTGTATTTATGTATTTGATTCTGTGCATGAAATGTGCATCATGTACTCTATTTTATATCAATCTATTTCATTTTCACATAGGTACGCACACCTTGATCTGTGTTGTACTTGGGTGAAGAAGAAAAACAACAGCAACAGCAACAAAAAAAAAAAGCCTTATCATCGATTGTTCGTGAATCATACGAAACGAAAAAAAAAAAAAAAAAACATAACGGTAAATAGAGTCTCCATGAGCAGTACCAGCAACATGGCATCAGCAAAAGCAGCAATATCAGCAACAGTAACGGCGTCGATATGATAACAGAGCACATTGTGTGTTATGTTTTTGCACAGCTACAAAAAAAAAAAATACCCTACGATAGTCACAAACACCATTGTCAACAAGCGCACTCTCCTATTTTTCTCTACACCACTCTCTCTGTCTCTCTCTTTCTATCTCTTTCGCACATTCGCTCACGCTTTCCCGCTCTATGTACTATTAGCACATAGACGTGGAGAAGCTAGCAATAAACTGTGCACACGGTGGTGCACAAACCAGACTAAAACGACAATCAACCCAAAATGAGATCGAGTGATGGAGTGAAAAAGAGAAATGTCGAATGAGATATGTGTGGGTGAAATATTCCATGTTGATTTTTTTCTACTTCTTCTTCTTTTTCTCTTTGCTTCTTCTTTTTCTTTTTCGTTTTCGTTTTCATTTTTCTATGTACACCAACAAGTTGAATTTACGTTACAATGCGATGTAGTGGTGTGCGTAATCATCCCATGCGATACATATAATTTTTTTTTTTTTTTTTTTGCAAATCGGAGCATCCATCGTGAATCGTGATTTCAAACTATTTCATCTCCATCAACAACAAGCTCTCGTTGTATGCTCTATTTTATATTACATATTAAAGCTTACGTTTTATTTGTTGAATGCCCAACAAGCAACATTGTTAAATAGCTATGTGAGTGAGAGCGCGCGCGAATTTACCGCGATGCCAATGTATACACGTTTGTTTGTATGAGTGTTAGACATAAAGAGAGAGAGAGAGAGAGTGAAAGAGAGAGAGAGAGAGAGAGAGAGAGAGAGAGAGTGAGAGTGAGAGTGAGAGGAGAGAGAGAGAGAGAGAGAGAGAGAGAGAGAGTGAGAGATAGAGAGAGAGATAGAGGAGAAAAATAGAGAAGAAAGAGAGAGAAGAAAGAGAAAGACAGAGAATGAGTAAGGGATATTTTGCTTGAGTGTCTGTGTATAAGCACAAGAGATGGATTTGAATGAGTAAGTGAGTGAGTGAACGATTGAATCTGCAAATGAATTTGTGGGCATGAAATGCCTTATCAATACAAAACTTTCTTGTCTACATTGCTTCGATACATATGCAAAAAGTTTTACATGCACTTAAAGTATGATTTTCCATCAATTCAAACAGCAAAAAGTTATCGAAAAATAACGAAAGAAATAAGTTGAATGTAAAAGAAATACCATTCGCTATCCATCATTGTATATCACAAGATATCAGACGATAAATGAAGAAAAAAAAAAAAAAGACGAAGAATATAATAAAATTCGAAAATTCAGCCAAAATACCATGACATGAACAAAATATATTCACATGCTAATGATTAACCACTAAATAAAATGTGCAAGTAATGAAAAAAAAGGCAATCACACTGTGCGTTGTAAATTATTGTGAAGCAAAGAAGAAAGAAAGACTCTCTCTTTGGAGAGAGAGAGAGAGAGAGAGAGAGAGAGAGAGATATCGCGTATAAAAATTCATTTGAATGTTTCAAATCTCGTCTCAATTACATTAAAAATTCGTGCTGGCATACACAATCGAAATCACACAGTATTATGTAGGGATGGCAAATGTGCACGACAATAAATACAAGAGAATATTTTCTTATAGATGGACCAACAACAATAACATCTAGCATCTTTGCTATCATAATACATATAAACATTTCATTTTGCTTTGCAATGTCCCAAAGTAAATACGCACGCAACACACAGCATCTAGTAAATAATGTAAATAGATAAGAACTCGGGTATTTTGAAAAAGAAGAAGAAAAAGAAGGACAAAATGTGAGAAAAAGAGCGATAGAGAGAGAGAGAGAGAAAAAAAGCGTGCACAACACCAACAACAAAAGCAGCAACATCCATACAAACGAACACTGAATGAGCTTGGAAAAAGTGACGGAAAAACGTACTAGATTTTCTTTCAACACATGCACAGGAACAGAACGAAAGAGAAAGAAAGCGAAACAGAGAACTGTTGGTGATTGAAGTGCGTAAGTGTTAGTGCGTTGCTGCTTAATAGATGTAGCTGTGTAATGATAACAGAGTAACTATATAAAGCTGAACGGTATTGTAGATAACATACATCGTTGTATGTGGATACAAGAGAGAACAAGAAAAAAACATTAGTAAACATAAGCGAAACGGAGAAAGAGAGAGATAGAGAAAAGGATAAAAAGCGTTTGAGGGAGCAACAATACCAGAGACGAACGCATGTGCATGTATTTAGATGGATGCTGGAGCAAATATACAACATAAAGCGATATCATATCAAACAGTGCGCGCACGCGAACAACTGATAAAAAAAAAAAAAGTTCTTGTTCTTGCTTTTGCCTGGTCCTCACAACATTTATATAAATATATATATATTAAATATATTCTCTCAATCTCATTTCACGTACATTTACATAAACAAAAACACATAAGACTCGGCAACACAGCAAAAGCGAACCAAACACCGAAGTTTCGATGTCTAAAGCGTACGGATTTTCGTTCACTGTGATGCTGCTGCTGCTTCCCGAGAGACTGAACAGCGAATATTGGAGGTGGTTGAAAGTCAGTCATCATCATTGGTAGTGTGCGTGTCTCTTTTTCAAAAACTAAAAACGACAGATTTTTTCCTGTACATTTTTTCTCTTCGGAATATATTTTAAATTTCTCACGGTTTTTGGTTTTTTTTTTTCTTCTTTGATTTACTCTTAACTTCTGTCTCTAGTAGTTTTCGGACTTCTTATTTTTTTTTTTTATTTAAAAAATTTGTTCTGTATTGCTTAACAAATAGTTTAAACTGAGAAGAAAGAGAGAAAAAAAAAAATTGTTTTAAATTCTTTATTAAAAAAAAAAAAGGAAAGAAGAAGAAAAGAAAAGTAGAAAAACAACGATTGAAAATCAAATTAAATTCAAGAGACAAAGTTTAATCTCGGTTATCACAAACAAAAAAAAACAACAAGTACTATGTAATCGACATATCGACGAGTAAAAACAAGTTTTGATCGGCAGACGAAAGCAATTTAAGCAAAGTCATACACGTATTATATAGTATAAACGGTAACATAATCCAATCAAGTGCAAATAAAATGGACGAATAAAAAGTTTCCAAGAATTAAAGAAGAAGTAACAAGAAGAAAAAAGAAACGAATCGAATGAAAATTGAAAACGATATTAACGTGAGTGAAATGAAATAAAGTGTTCCTTTTTTTTTTCGTTTTATATCAAATTTGATTGTTAAAATATTTAATTAAAAACAATTGGATAACGGATTTTAGGATTTTAAAAATGGACAATTTTTATAGTATTTGAGATCACGTGCATTTTGTGATTTAAAGATTTGCTCAATTTCAAAACAAACAAAACGTAAGGAGAAAAAAAAAAAAAATGAAGAAAACGATATGAGAAACGGGAAGAACAAACAATTCAACAGAAAATGATACACAATTGTAATGGAATTCAAATAAAATGTCCGAGTGAGTACGATGAGCTTCGTGATAAACTTTTGGAATTTTAAATCGTAGCAATAGCACAAAAAAGAGAAAATACATTTTTACATTGTAAAAGTGATTTTTTGATGCAAGAGACATGAAACGAGGGAAACAGACTTATTTTTTCTTTCTCTTTCACTTAAAAAAAAAAGAAAAAAAAAAAACAAAAAAAACAGAAAACAAAAAAGAATCAGACACAAAGCCATCACGTATCCATATTTTACACGATTTCCAGACACCGAAATGGTATTTTAAATGGAGAAACACAAAAATTCCGAATGAATGAAATGTACAATGAGAACGAAAGCAAGAAAGAGAGAGAAAGAGAAAGTTTCCAATTCCTTCGATAGTCGACACTTGGAAAATAGTCATTTGTAAATCACTTATCATATTATGGCAAAATGTTCGGTGTGTGTATGGTTTGTGCGTGCTGGTTAATAGCACTCTTCATGTTCGGCCTCGGCTGAAATAACGAAAAGAAAAACCAGTCGAAAAATGATTTCTCTGAAACGTTTCTCATAGATTGATAGCTAGAATGAAAGTGAGACAGAGATCCACAGAGTGGGTGAGTGAGTGAGTGAGTGAGTGGGCAAGAGAGTGTGTGAAGGAGAGAGTGTGTGCCTGTGTGTGTGAGAGAGAGAGAGAGAGAAAGAGAGGGAGAGAGAGTGAAAGAGTCAATGTGAGTGAGAGTGAGTGAGTCTTGGGATCTGGTAATTTTGACTACTTTTCCATTTCATACACTTTCACTCATTTATTTATAAATTTATTGCCTCTGTTCATGCAGTGGTTTTTTCTTCATCATGTCTCTTTCTTTCTACATTCACTCTATGGTAAAAATGTGTTTATTTACTCGCAATCGATTCTCAATACAAAACCGTACCCAAAAAACCGTACTCGATGGTCCATTGAAATACGCGTTTGTTTCAGGGTCCAATGTGTTTGTGAGCATGCCGTTTTTGTGCGTGCAAGTATAAGTGTATTTGTGTTTGTGTATGTGTATTTGTGTTGTGCTATGTTGCGTTGCCTTTATCTATCTGTTTTTGAGCGGCTCTCGCGTTTGCCTACTTTCGATATTCGCATTTGTAAATTGAATGTGCTGTTGGTTTTGATTAAAAAATTTTCTTTTCAACGCAATTTTTGTGTAGATAGGCGCGCACGTATCCTTTGCATGGGATGTAACACGTTTGGCATCATCAAGAGTTCTCTCTAAATTCAATGGTGCTGCTCTGTCTGTGTGACAAACAAGCTTTCTCTGTATGTTTTTTTTTTTATTTTACTCACTTTTCTCTTCTATTTCGTTGGCGTTCACCATCGTTCGATACTAATCAAATTAGCTACAACAACAATTCAAATTGACAAGGGGTACACACACCAATTCATTGTCTATCTGGTGTCTCTTTTACGTTAGATAACAATCGATCGTCTCTTTTTTGCCATAGCCAAAAACAACAACAACATCAACGAAAAAAACCATCTCGATTTACAAATCAAATGCTAACAAACATATTCAAAATTGCTCTCTTTAATCGCATTCATCCAGAACTAGTGCTTTTGAACGTTTAGAGCTCGAGAGGCTAACACGGTACTACTCATCAATAACAACAAGAAATGGAACAAAAATATCCTTTACGATTATACTTAAAAGATAAACCGAAACACATTTGGTTCGCTGAAAATGATAGGGCTGCCTCACAGTCATAGTCCTTTGTTTCAATCTGTCAACTATGTATTGAGTTCAATAAAAGAAAAATACAGAGAATAAAATGAAAAGAATAATAAGAAAACAATCTGGTTTATATGGTGATGGAACGAACATAGTACAAACACACACACACACAACATATATGGATTTCAATTTGAACAGCATCTTGACCAAGCATGTCATTCACAACAATTCAAAGTGTCAACATTCGCTCTGTAAAGAACATACACGCTACACGTAAATCGAAAGAATAATATCGTATTATTTCTTGAAAAAGTGTCAAAAAAAAAAAACAACACAAGTGACTGAAAGGCAAAGAAAGAATAAACGAATAAAAAAGTAAAACGGCATCCGCAGATGCAAACGCTTTTAACTTGACAATCCAAAATAAATGGAAAGTAGCGACACAATGTTTGTTGTTTTTCTTGTTGTCGCAACAAAACAAGAAAAATCTACTTACGTTTAATATCATTTCGTCTTTTATGGCCATTGTTGTTGCTACTTGTATTACTGTTGATGCTTCTGATTTTGATTCTGTTTCTGTTGTTGTTTAGTAGCGGGTGATTATGTTTTTGTTACTTGATTCTATTCCTTATTACGTTCGGTTGTTTGTGAATTATACATACTCGATATGTGTGGGCGAGAAAAACGAAAGAAGAAGAGAGATGAGAGAGAGAGAGAGTGATGAAAAGGGATAGAGAGGAAGAGAGATTGAGAGAGAGAGAGAGATTGAGAGAGAGAGAGATTGAGAGAGAGAGAGATTGAGAGAGAGAGAGAGAGTTTGAGAGAGATTGAGAGATTGAGAGAGAGATTGAGAGATTGAAAGAGAGAGAGAGAGAGAAAGAATAAGAAAGAATGAAAACTACCAAACCGAAAATGAGTATTTCAAGTGAAAATTGCGACACAAGAACAAAAACCAACGCATTCCAAGAACAGAAGAAATGTACAAAACGCTGGAGAGAGCAAAAACAAACAGAAAGGGAAATTATTACTTAGAAGGAAAAAAAAGTTCGAAGAAAAGGAACAACAGAATTCTACTTTTTTTCATCTTTATTTCTTCGTTTTTTTTTTTCTTTCATATCAATGCTGTTACTCGGAGCCTTCTTCGTGTTGTTGTTGCTACATTTTTTTTCTTTTTCGTTTCGATGTAATAACGATATTTGCTGTTGGCTCTACATTCCATTTTCCTTTTTATTTTTCTGGATGATTTCTTTTCTTTTTTGAATATACAATTCATTACTTTTGAAGGTTTTTTTTTCCATCTCTTTCTATATGGATGTGTGCGTGAATGTGTTTTCCTGTCATTTTTCCTCTCGTCGACCGTACATTTCAAGGTTTTTGTGTATAAGCCTAAGCCAAGTGTTGTTCTATTTTGTTAAATACCAAACCAAGAGTGATTCAGTCTTCAATATTCACGTTTCTTTGCTCCCACAATGCGTGCGAGTGTGTTAGATGTATGTCTTTATATGTAGCGCTTATGTATATATATATATGATTTGTTGTTAGGCTTATCCTCGCCTAAGCAAATCAACGAACCTGAAATGAAAAACCTCATACAACGTAACCAATTCACACTCATTCTCTTTCACTCACTGCCTTTTTCATTCGCATCCTTCCATTTGTATCTCCACTTGAGTTGTATACTACGAACGACATTTCAAATGTAACAAAATCTTTCTTTCTTTCCTTCTTTCTTTTTTTTTTCGCTTTGTGTTTTCGTTCATTTTCCCTTTTTTTTCTCACTTTCTTACTCCCTCCCTCCCTCTATCTCTGTTCATTCGTGTCGACTTTTTTCTTTTGCTTTTCTCATCTACGTGGCATATTTGGATTGTATTCATATAAATAAAGTCAATACGCACATCTTTCACTTGGCATTGCCGAGATATTATTCTGCTGCTTGTGATTGCGATACCGTTCATGGTTGAAACTTAATATTTGTGAGAGTTATTGTCGCCGTCGTCTGCTTCATCATCATCGATGGCTGCTTTTGGGCACGCACAGACACATTACATACATTGAATGTTTCACTCTGTTTTTGTGTGTGTGCGTGTGTGTGTGTGCGTGTGTGTGTGTGTGTGTATCGGATTTGCCCGAGTTTCGGTAAGCATAACGTTTCAAACTAACAGGCGAATAGAGAATATGGGGGCCGCCACATAACGACAAGCATCACGAGAAAGCTCAACACGAGACAGTTCATTTTCAATGAACACGCACAAGAGAGAAAAGAGAGAAAAGAAAGAAAATAGAAAAAAAAACCAGAGCAAAGAAAATAAAATGAAATAAAATAAAAAAGGCAAAGATCACAACGATGGCAGAGCCGAATAGAATGTGAAAATATTTTATGTTTAATGAACTCCGCTTGAGGTATAATCAAAATTAATACACATCGTATACACACATTTCTACCCATTTTCTGACTTTGGAAAAACATGTAATTTGTTGTTTGTAGAGAAGGAAGAGAGATAGAGAGATAGAGAGAGAGAGAGAGAGAGAGAGAGAGAGAGAAAAGCGAAAATGTGTATGGCAAGAGGGATGAAGAGTGGCAACACGAAAAAATCGCAATGAAAACAGAGACGAATGAGCTGAACCATACTCAGCCACATCATATTGACGTTGATGTGAACGAACATGTCGTGCGAATAATGCGAGAAAATGAATAAAAGAAGAAAAAAACAACAACATTAAGCTGAGAGTAAGCACGAAGAGCAAATGAAGATGAGTGAGGGAAAGAGAGAAATTGAAATTGTATTTTGAACCGTGCCTTGAAATCATTGCTCATTGTGTGTTTCGCTGTTGTCGAATAAAAATGGTGATTGTAATTCGAATTTACGAAAATGAGAGAAAACAAATAGCATAAAAGCATACACTTACGCAGCAAAAACAAAAATGAGATTTTGCATGAGAAACAAGCAAAAAAAAAACAACTCAAACATGAAACATATTCTTTGAAAAAAAAAAAAAAAAAAAATTTCTTCTTATTCTGTCTTTTCTTTCAAGACATATTGCTTAACAATATAAAAAGAATATTCGATATGATGGCGCTGAAAGAAAGCACAAAAAAATGTCGTGTATGTATTTGTCAATTTGGAAGTTCAAGCTTTGAAATCTGTCAAAAAAGGACTGAAAAAGTTTTACTTTGTTCCTAATCTCAAACTTTATCCAAAGTTAAACGAACTCGCTAAATTGCAACGGGCCAAACAATCTGCCAAATGACATAAAACGAAAGCCAGAGAAAAAAAACTGAGTGAATGGCATTGAGCGATTGAGACTGAAAGAGAGTGAGAGAGAGAGAGAGAGAGAGAGAAAGCGAGATTGAGAAAGATTCGGAGCAACAATTCCGTTGATTGGAAATAGTTCATGGCGAGTTAGTTGATGCTCGGTGCTTTAACTCGTCTTATCATTTAATTAGCCACATTTTGCATTCAATGGCCAAACGCGTTTCTATCGTATTTACCTGGTGAATGGTTGTGAGCGTTCAAAATCCACAAGTTCATTTATTCTTGGTATCTTTTCTTTAGCAAATAAAATGAGAAAGTTCGGCGAACAGTCAAAGTTACGATTTGCATTTAAATATTGCCCTATTTTGCATAAAACGTAACAGTTTCCATGGCATGTCAATGTAGCGACAAATATTATATTGCTCTTGCATGGCCATATCAGTTGGGCAAATGAACGAATAAACGTGAAACGAGACACCGATTTACGAACAAAAATGTGAGCGCATCAAAAGAAAAGAAAAAAAAAAAAACAAACCGAAGGGAAAAAAGACACCAGCAACAACAGCATCTAAAGAAGAAGGTAGAATAAAAAAGTGAATGGCACAATAAAATTACGTGAATTAAGTACAGCGAAATGGAATCGATAATTTAGTGAAAAAGTTGGCCCGTTAGCAAAAAGATACGAACGGAGAACGACAACGACAACGACGACGACAATGAAACCAAGAAGTTCTTAAACACAAATAAACGATGAAAATAAATTAAATGGTTGAATAATAAATACATCGTAAAATAGATCAGCAGGAGTGCCAAACGAAATCGTCAAAGTGAACTTAGACGACAAGAGGAGAGTTGGCAAGAGAGCGGAAAGAAAATGCGATACACAGAAAGAAAGAGCGAGAGAGAGAGAGAGAGAGAGAGAGATAGGGAAAGCAAAATAAAAACTTCTTACGTCGCTTTGCGTATAGTTCTTGTATTTTCCATTTGCATTTTCGCGCTTATTTTTTCTTCTTTGCATTACCATTTTTACTGTGCACCGTTTATTTTTATACATAAATTTTTTTTCTTTCTTTCTTTCTTTCTTTCATTTTTTTTTTCTTTTTTATTATTTTTATTTTCCTTTCATCGTGTGTCAAACAGAAGCTGAGTCCATGTCTCAACATGTATCTTTTGTGACTGTGTCGGAATCATAATCGACTACGGAACCATTTTCATTTTCATCAAAATGAACACAACTGTTTGGCCATTGTTAATATTCTGTTTTCTGCTTGATTCATTCAGTTTAATCCAGATGATTCGTGTTGCGGATGAGGAAAACAACATTTTTTTTTTTTTTTTTTTTTTGCATTATCAGTGACTGAATAACTTATATAAAAAATTGACTTTATGAAAATGCATTTCATGAATTTTTCTATTGTGTTCAAGTCACTTGAATCGAGTGCCGAATAAGAAAATGATAGAGAGATTGCCATTAAAATTCATTTCACTTATTTTGTTGTTGAATTATTTTGAGTAACATTGAGGCTTGGCATCCCATAATAGTTTGGCTGGCAATGAGAATTTATAGTTGCAGAAAATTATTTTGAAGAGCATCTGTTGAGCAAATGAAAAAGGGGAAAAACTAAGACTCGATAAAATTCCAGCATTTGATTATATCATTTTGAATCATTAAAATATTTAGAACGTCCTTTCATGGAAATTCTCAACCCCTTTTAATCAGCATAAGCAATTAGAATGTATCTTTTGTAGATTGGATAGAATTTATGTTGAGAAACGATACGGCTAATTTGCGATAGGGAAAACTTCTTGGAATATCATTGCTGACCTTTGCCAGTAATTTCCCTCATAAATTATTTGAATTTG